>JAGWCC010000865.1:0-162743 GCA_022651775.1 Drusus annulatus
TTTTTCGCCCGGTAACCGTATTTGAAAGAATAACTAAGCTTATTTATAATTTTACCAAAAAAAAAACCTGGGTTGTAATTATTTACGCTTGGGCTCTGATTATTATGGACATCGCAACCAGAGTGAAGGCGAATACAGTACTCAAACAGGTGCATTGCTTGCATAGAGCATGTTTCAACATTGTATTTTTTATGTTATTTAATCGTTCAAAAAACACACTAGAACTTTTCGAATATTCAAATTCGATCACAGTGCACACTACTTGTTGTCCCTTTCTCGCTTATAACAATACGAAGACGTAAGCAAGACAAAACGATATTTACTAGTGACGTTTGGCAAGGACATCACTGTTGGAATTGTATATATATGTACCAACACACACAATCCGTGTTGCCTGGGTCGACTCTAATTGGGTGCCCTATAAATGTATATTACTAAATTTATATGGAATTTCTTCACCTTTCATAAAGTCCAAATACTATCAATGCACAATACGCAGAAATTGCATAAAAATAATTGTTTTCAGGATTTATGATGGATAAAAATTATACCTAGTATCTAAACGCCCTAAATGGAAATACACTTATAGATCAAGCAGACTTCTGATGAACTCTTTGTTACTGACGAATACATGCTATCGCATTACTAGAGAGCCGTGCGTCACAACATGTCAAGCTGAAATAATGGACTTATCACTTTTCAGTTGTATTTTCACTATGCATTTGGATGAACATGAATCACAAACCTCGGCATCCCACTGTGACCTATAAAGAATAAGAACATTAATAAAACAATGCCTTCGGAAGGCGAAACAGCGGTCACACGTTATAATAATTAAAAAGAAGAGCTTTTGAAAAAGTTGATTAATATAATAATCTGATAATAGGCAGCCCATACATACTGAGACTTAAAACTGTGTTCCATTTAGTTCGGAGAGGTATGTATCGGCCGAACGATGCTCACGGACTATGCCAACATTAGCCGAACGTACTAGACATGGTAACGTCATGTGACAGTTGTCGTCTCAATTAATGAGCAGTTATTTTAATTATATTAAAACAAACTTTCTTGGGAAGGTTACTACGTCGGCATTAGAAAAGTATTTGATGTTGTTTCTGCAGTAAGGCAACACTCGGCTAAAGGCATTTCGATATTAGCATACGTCAAACGCCGACGATAATTGTAGGTCGACTAAACTGTTCGGATAGTAGGTGGATGTAATAACATCCAACAAAGTGGAATCACTTTTCTGAACTATTTTTTTTAATTCATAGATTTTTTTGTATCGATATATTTTACGCTATCGACTCCACCGATTGTAGAGATAATTGTGTTAATTTGTAGGTATATTGTTTTACCAATCATATTGCTCTAAATGTATGAATACATTTACAAACTGAGCACTGGGATCATGAAATATACAAATATACGAGTAAACGCAACCAGTTTCTATATCGCTTGTAATATATGTAAATATTTTTCAAACGTTCTATAAGAAAGAAGAATTCGAAAAAAAAGGGCGGAAACTAGTGCCAAGGCATATAAAAAAAAATTACAACTTTTTCAATTACTCGAATACGGGTACGCCAAAAGTAACTCGATAATGCACAGAATAATTCTATAATACGTTATACCCGGCATTTTTTTCTAAGTTTTGAAATAATTCTTTATTGAAAACCATTTTCCCGATTTTTCACCACCCTCGCGGAAAAAAGTATCAAACTGGCTTTGACGTACGTAAATAGGATTTTATCGAAATGGAATGATTCACAAAAAATAAGCTGATTCTACGGTGAAATAAAGAAATTAAAAAAAGTTTTAGTGGGAAGGGTGATTCTTTTGGGGACGATAAAGAGAAAGATGCAAAGTAAAAAGCCTAAATCTGTGGCAACAAAAAATTATCACGCGGTGAGCTCTGATATCATCTAATTTGCACATCTTTAGGTGTATTATAACGAAGTATCTTGACAATCTCCGTGATCGAACGTTTGAGATCCTCGTCTACGAATCCAGATGTCGCGAGTTCAAAGCCCGGCTGCGCAAATATTTTTTTATAATTAAAATGTTTTATTCCACATTTTAATTAATTCAAGTGGTAGATGCTCTCGGCATCGCCGTGGTGAAACACCACCATTTAGAGTCGACATGTTGCTTTAAATGGCAATTGCTGTGTTTAGTGACAAGATCTGAATAGCCATCTACCTTGCAACCTTCCTCTTACCCATATTCTTCCCCTCCTTCACAACATTCCAATTGGGGAGGCCATATTACCAGTTTACCACTGGCTCCGAAAAGTTGGTACTTCGTCTTTTGCGGTAGTAACAAAAAAAACAATCGGATTTATTTTAAAATAGATGGTTTTTCACGACTGTACAGAGTTAAATTGGACGTTGTTATGCAGAAAGTGTCCAACCCACAATTTGCCAAAATCGAGTTTTACATGTTTTCCTATAGATAAAAAATAGAAAAAAATACAAGATTTATATCTGCTGAAAACATCCAAGCTCCAAATGCAATAAATTTTTGGTAATTATTTATTTTACTAACGCACATTGCAGATATGCAATGCATATTACTGTTTTTTACCATCATATTTTCGAACGCCTTTTTCTCAATTTCATCTTTTTGGGGTTGGATGCTTTCTGCATAACGACGTCCAATTATAACGAAGTTCGTTAAATAACCCCCGTTTTAGGGTTGGTATCACCTGTCGCCGTTATAAGTGGGCTTTACAACTGCGACAGAGAAAGCGTTTAACGACATTGGATTAAAGAAAGTATTCATTTTGTGGATATTAAGCAGGACATTAGATTATTTATTATACTATAATACGTTACACAGACGTTTTTAAAGCTCAAAATCAGCACCTACACATACAATATAAAATACGAGCCGTGGTCGCGGTCGTTAGTTAGGCGAAGCTATCCATTTTACATTTTATTTGCCAAACAACAAAACACTAAAAAATACTTATCAAAACATTTTAGTCTACTCGAATTTTCTTCTTAACAAAACTAATGTAAAGCGTCGGAGAAACCAACATAAAACTATTTAATGATAAATAAATGCGTGAATTACGTCTGTCTCGACACAGAAATTATCCTAATGAGGAAAAATAGTGTAATTATTTAAGAGCATTAAAGAGAGTATAGATATGTTGTTTTTATAATAAGAACAAAAATAATAACGAGTGTGCAAAATATATTCGTACTCCATGGTTACGTGAAATCTTCGCGTGTGTTATTTGAAGAGTTCTCAGGGAAGAAAGGGTGGAACGAAATTATATTTGAACTAAAAAATACATACTTTTTAGGGTTCTAACACATGCAATACTAAAATCAATTTATCTGTTAATTGTATCCAGTTAGGAAAATGTCTAAGATTTACAGTAAATATTTATATTTTTTCTAGTAAATATAATTCTTAAACTGTAATCTTTTCAATTTTTATTAAATAAATACTGAAATTTCAGGTAGAACGTTCAATAATGTCTTCGCTATTACAGAAATTTTAGAATTGAGTTTTATAAAATAGAATAAAAACAATTTAAGAATTATATTCAAACTAATCCAAATAGAATTTATATGTTTGTGCAGTTTTTTTTAAACAACTGAATTTGAAGTGTAAAAATTTGATACTCACGTGAAGCGAATAAAATATAATGAAAATAAAATAATAACTTTGTATAAGACCACAGTATTTTTAATGACTGACTGGTTTTGCTTAGCCTAAGCATCATCAACATCAAGCATCATACTCATACATACAGAGGTAGGACACAATATAGAATAAAATAGTAGAACAGTAAGAAAACAAAAGAATAACATTTAAATTATAACAAAGAAGCAGAGAGAAAGAGACAGATAATATGAAATGAAAGAGGCAAAACGTCAACTGAGAAGGTGATTAAAGAATAATGATAAATTTTAAGGGTTTAAAGGAAATATACCTAATATTGGACTACTGGAAAAATTTAACTGATTAATATGAATTTGACAAAAATATGTTTCTAGTCACTATGGTACCTAACATATTATGACAACTTTTATCACACTTAAAAAAAAACATCATCGTTAAACACATCTATAATGTATAGTTTGTAAGAGAGTACAGCCTACAATCTATCAGAATACATGATGAACCATCACTCTTAAGCCTGCTCAGAAACACCATCCGCGCACTGATTTCACAGTCTAAAAGACGTCTCTAAAAAACAAAAGCGAGGTACAAACGCCCATATCGAACGCAAATTCTCTGAGAGATGTAAGAAGTTATTATACGATACGAGTGACGGCGGGAAGGGGCGGGGGGGGTAGGCATAACTGATACGGGAGACATTGATTCTGAAACTATGGTAAGAATTTTCGCATGCGAAATCTAAAAACTGCCAAGAAGATGCTGAAATCTTTGAAAACACCAGACTACGTCGTTTTTTACGAGTTGTTGCTTACTTCGATGATGGCCGGTTCTGCGTTCTCGAACGAGTCGGACTTAACAGCGTCATAGGGGTTTAACTTTTCAATTCTTTCTTTAACCCTTATCACTCGAGAGGCGCCGCTACGGCGCCATATAAAATTTTAATTCCACTCGTTAGGCGCCGCAGCGGCGCCATGAACAATAGTCATACATTTTATTGTTTACAAAATCCAAGGGTGCACGGACAGGTTTCTTCATGTTTACAGTTAGTTGCGTCTAGTACCTGCTACTGAATGCTTGTGTATTGTGCTACATTTTTTTTGTTTTTAACAATTAATACGCAGTTATTTATTCAAATATTTTTTTACTCCATAGTAAATATGTATGAAGACGAAATTAGTGATGATGACTTTGTTTTTGAGTGTGAAAGTGACTGTACCGGCGATATTTCAATGCAACATGACAGTTCAGATAGTGAATAGAAGAAAAAAATGCGTGTTTTGGACACAAGTAGCAGTTCAAGTGCTTCCGACGTAGATATACAAGAGGAAGATGTAAATGGTGGCGCAAACTTTTTTTTTGGGGGATGGAGATATGTTCCATAAATTCGTATTTCTTGTATAAATCCATAAAAAAAAAAAATAACGAAAAACCACTAAGCCATTTAAAGTAAATAAAAGTTTTGGTTGATCAGTTAGTGGGTGAGTACAAAGAGCCTCGAAGTAGGCCATCTACTTCCACTCCATCAGAGACCAGGCTCAATGGAAAACTGCACATTTTAAGGAAAGGTCCTAAGAGGGACTGTGTGGTCTGCTCAAAAAGGGCAGTAAAAGGCGGGAGACGGGAGACCAGCGAGTATTGTGACACTTGTCCTGGAAAACCGAGTATGCATTTGGGTGATTGTTTTGAAAAATACCATACTTTAAGGAATTATAAAGGCTAAAATTTGCCGTTTTTTTCTTTTATAAATACTTACTTTCTATAATAAATATATATTTGTAAACATAAATAAGCATTTTTATTTGCTACCTTTCCAAAAAATATTTTTTTCTAATTTTCTAAGAATATCTTAGTTTTTTCTCATATTTTTGCTTAAAAAATCCTCGAGTTGCTGGAAACCTATATGATTTTTTTCTCGAGTGATAAGGGTTAAAACATTAACTTTCCATCTACTTCGGTCCTTCTTCCCTTTATCCCATTTCCATGTTTCCTTCCACATTTCTCTCCAACTTAATTAAAGTACAACATAAAAAACTGTATATTGTCACACTTTACTTATCATTTCATCTTCATCTGTGGAAAATTTATAATTGGCATTATTTACTGGTTGTATTATTATATACATGTTTATTCTAATCTGCTGTCAATCTTGCCTAAAATAAATTTTAAAAATAAGAGAAACGAGTGTGACAGCTACCTCCAGGTGACTTGAAAACGCTTATTCCTGCTCGTGTCTTGATTGCGGAATATTATTAAGTTGACCTTAGACACGTTGATAAATTGATAAAGAGAATTTTTACTGTCAATAAAAAATGGGGGAGGGCCGCAATCGGTACTTACTGCACAAGACGCGAGACATCGTGCAACCGGCCCTGTACACACAAATTTAACGATGTAACGGTGCCAGTGGCGGTCACTTACTTGGGTATCGCGAAGAGGTAGTTGAGCAGGCGGCGGTAGTCGTCCGGCTTGGCGCGGTCGCGCCTCGGCGTAGCCTGGAAGCTGACGAGCGCGCTGCCGCGCCGGTCGCGCCCGCCCGTCAGCGCCACCAGCCGCTCCTGCAGCAGCGGCAGCAGCTCCAGCGCGCGCGCGCCGTCCATCGCGCACGCGCCACCACCGAGCGCTGCAACACAACGGGAGACCAAAAACTTTAAACTATGCACAAATTACAGCTGATGGGAGTTAGTTTATACAATTCGGTACAGACTCTGCTTGAGACAGAAAACTTATTAAATAAACAGATTTATTGAAATTCGTTTCCATGCGTATTTTTTATTCAAATTTATATAGTCGCTCTTAACATTACATGATATTATTATTGTATTATCAAATTCGTGTAGACAAAGAAAAATAATAAATTTGGTCAACAAAAACAAAAGGCACTTGCTATTTCTAAATAAATCAAAATCACAAATCAAATCGTTTGAAGAAAACATATTATCGACGCTGCAAAATCAAAGGGGCTTAAGCGACACTTAGGTAAAGATAAAACAGTTAAGCATGCAGTTTTACTTAGTTTTTTTTCTGCATCGAATGCTCTGACTTTCGATTGAAACTGAAGACTTTTGTGGCGCTTCAGCAATCTAAAATACATGTACCATTTGGGAGAAAGCTTTACTCAAGCAATACAAATTTGAGGCTTTTTATCGCTTCAGGTAACTCAATGTGAGCATTCAGTTAAGTTTTTTTTTAAAGTCCAACCAAGCACTGAAGACTTATGAATTTTATTGTAAAACAAAAAAACTTTAAAGTGCTCTGGTGTAAACTTCCTAAAATGGCGCATCAGCCCTTGTCTTTCCGATGTTATAATATATTGTGTAGGATAATATCTTTGTAAATATTTACTTCGTTTTACATTTTTATTTGTTTACCCATTTCTTCGTTGAATTAAACGAAGCGATTTAATCACCATAAACAATATTACGTTCCAATAACATCCAATTTTGGTATTTTTCTCGAAGAGTGAAATAAAATGATCACAAATCAAAGCAGCAGTCTAGTGGTCCCGTCAACCCCAGAACTACCCACTACTTTCTGCAATGTACCTCTACATACGCTCAATTTACTGAGACAATATATGTCGCAGTAGATTGCTTTCCAGGGATTTAAGCTCTTCAATTCCGAGAGGCATCACAGTATGTAACGATAACAACATCTGAGGAGAGGCATTTCCGAATAGATAAACATTTTAGAAGAAATGTAATCGTTGGAGCATATTCGAGAAATGATTTAAGAAAAAAAAACATATTAGAACGGTCTTATTTCGATAGGCAAGAAGGTGAAATCGAGAGGTAGAATTCCAGGAACTATCGTGAACAGCTAGATTAACAATACCAGGAATAAGGACGAAGTTTGGTTGAATATCTGAGTATATTTACTGTAATACGTTGATTATATTGTCTTGTGTAGGTGGTAAAACCAAACATACACTCATTACAAAAATAAGTATAATATGTACTGCGGTTACCTCCATGAGATTGAAATTAATTATGTATTAACAGCGGGGTTTAGGAACGCACTAAAGAAAAAAAATACACGCAAATTTTTTTGTTTCGTGCTTTGTTTTGGAGGTAGTTAATAGATGGGGTTAGCGAACGGAGAATAATTTTATTTCCATTTCGCACGCTGGTACTCGGCTGGCAACTTTTGACAGTACTGGTGTACTGCGAGTCGTTCGATCTCGTGGAACAAAGAAAACTTTTTTCCTCTCGGAATGTGTAATGGTAATGAAATGGCGGGTGTTATATGATTGGCGCCACAAAGAAACAATAGAAAATATAATTTATACACAGGGTCTTGCACGAGGCAACACTTACACATCTTAGACGTGTGTTTTTTTACAGTAATGATTGTTTTTTTAAGTTTGTTTCAGTCAAGCCGCGCTCACACACATCTATCGAAGTTCAATCGTTCTAGCAAAACGAGTTGATAACTCCATTATCGTACCACTGAGATAGTTCATTCTAGTTAATTTCATTGGGATTAACAGTAAATTGAACCTGGCTGCGGAGTAAATCGTTTCAAAGATTACCACGGAAGAGCGAACTACAAGACAGGCCCGAAGCGCAATCTATCAGACATGTCTAGTATAGTTAGACACCAGCTTAGATCAAGACTCGTGCAGTAGCGAAGTGTAAGATATTGGAACTCGTGTTGCAATTCGAGAATTGGATCATTTGCATCGGACGAGATAGCACGATGGCAGATATTGGGTTTTCGTTTTAAAAAGTGAAAAACGTCTCTCGGAGACAATTCTTTAGTTAAGGTCACCTTTAGCAATGCGATTTGAAATAGATTAATAAAGATGTATTAGAAATAATGATTGCATCTGACCCTGCATAGGTTAAATTATTTAGATATTTATCGTCAGTAAAACGAGATAGCATAAAACGCACAAAATGTTTTGACGTCATATTCAAGAACTGGGAACATAACGATATGACTTGAAGTGTATTCGAAATTATTCATGGAAGACCTTTAAGTTAAAAGACGCCATTGTGCCGGGGAAAATCGTGAAATTATGGACTATGGCCCACCCAATATTGGGGAATGTAGTCGGGCGGGCGCAAAGAGGGGTTAAAGAAAGCATTAAGAATTGTTAGGAGAACCTAGCTATTAAGATATGGTAATTACACATAGTTAAGTCTATTTCGAGCAGTATTTAAATGTAGAATACTAAACAGTGGATAAAGATGATGGTACTACTGCTGGGAGCTCCGTTGTAACCTATCTTGATGTTCAATGCGTCGTTTGTGAGATAGAAGGAGAGGTTACAACGAAGCCATCGGCAGTTATATTGCATATGCGAAAATATTAATCTCAATAATTAAATGCAATTGTAATTCTTCGTATTCAACCGCTGACTTCCTGGTGAGTTATTATTATAACTATGTAATGCATAAATAGATCTACACACTCGACCAGACCGATTTAATTAGCTAATTAACTCTTCATTGTGTTAAGTGGTGTAAACAAATCATTCTTAAATCATAATATTACAGCATGTTTCAGGAGAAAATGCATTTGAGAAATTGTTTAAGAACATTACAGATTTGGAAATACGTTATATATATGATTTTAAGAGAAACTTTTTAAATGATCCTAAATGTTTCAATTCAAGTATTTTTTTGAAAACTGTAAAAAGTACGATAAAGTTCAATAACTACAGATAAGAGCCGTCATGGTCAACATTTTTTAGGTTTTTCCGTTGACAGAAATGGTATTCGAAACTGCAATGGGCCATTGTGTACATGTCCTAAGAATAAAAAATACTGTTATATTTATTAAAAACAAATGCCAATCATCAATCAACCCAATTTAAACTATTTTTAGTTTTTGTGTTCAATTTGTAGAACTCCATTTTTTAAAATGTTTTTCATTTGAATTAAATTAAATTTTATTATTATTGAGTTCTGCTATTTTATTTTTATTTATTTTTTAGTGACAGCTGTTTCGGCGGTTAAGGCCATTATCAAACTGCTTAAACTCTTGGTAGGAAGGTATTTGTATTCGTCGTTTGTACATTTGTTCTATTTACTATGTAAATACACGTACCTACATAGTATCTAGTCATATATATTACATGATTATTTTTATTTTTTTCGTATTATCTGTCACAAAGTGATTGCTTTCTATAAAAGTTATATATTTCATATGGGTTGTAGATGGCTTAAGAGTCTGCGAAAAGATCGGATTTCACGGTGAATATTCTTTCATAAAAAACTTGTGAAACCCGAGCGGCATTTAGTGCAATAAAAGTAACAATCGAGATCGAAATTACCGGTGCGCGTTTTTGCGGTTTTACGCCTTTGATAAACAGTCGATCGAAGTCGCCGATCGGAAGGCAAAAGGCACAAGTGTTACAAGTCAAGTCTGTTATTAAATAGTTGTATTATGCGTTCAACGTCCGAGTAGACATTTGCTATTGTAAGGAACGGTAATACATATTAAAGAATTGTTCGTTGTAGCGTGATGATTTAAAGGAATAAGTTAACAATTACGTAATGTCTACGAGTATAGTAGGGTATACATAAGCAAACAATAACAGAGAATAGAGCAAGAATGCATGGAATTAATCTTCATGTTTAGATAGTCCAATCTCCATGATAAGATAGGAGTAAGTTTAACTGTTTGACTTGAAAATTCTACTTACGATTTTTTGTAAAGTTATAAACCAAGACGTGGTATTCCGTTTATTGTATCCGACCGCTAGCAATGCTAGTCTTCTCGGTGGAAACTTGCACAGAATGACTTTTCAACAAATTCTAATGTTTCGTGCTACATTTGAATATGAGCAAAAATATATGTTTAAACCACTGAATAAATTTGAACTTTTGTTTTATTTTATAGTGAATACCGCACAAGAGTCCCAACTGCTCCAAACCGTCCAGAGACGAGAATTTAAACTATGACATCGCCAATCGGAGTATGCTGTGACGCTGAATGTATTTTTGTACTTAAAAATTCAAATCACTGAAAAAAGTCCCTAGAAGTTTATCTATCACTGGCGAGAGTCAAAAGCGCATTGGTAAATTCCTGTTTCATTTCGATCATTTGGTTTCCGTTCAGCGCCTAACGAATTGGCCACTCCAAAGTACGTAGCAGAGGAACAATACTAAACTCGTGGTCGGCCGGGTTTTCAATCAGCCCGCTGCAGTTGGTCGGCTGACTTTGACGTTGGCATTATTAAAAGAGAAAAGATTTCCCCGACAGGGGGCGGTTTAAAGGCTGGAGATTGAGGGGGCGGACCTAATCAGGCCGGAGGGCGATCGGGCCGAGCGAACGGTACATAGGAAGGCAAATATATCACATCAAAGGGTCATGATTGAATATCGTCGAACGCCATCAACCCGTGGAAAATTGATGAAGTAATTATGTATTTCTAATTGTAATATTGATTCGACCAGGGATTCTACTTTAAATGAATAACAGAACGTTGATGGCATAAATGTATGATAAAAAATGCAAGAGATGAATACTAAATGATGTGAGGTTGATTGGCGATTGATTCGTTGACATTTGTATTAGTAAAATAGATAAGATTTCTCCGATAGGGGGCAACTAGGCCACAGTTTGCGGAAGGGCGGGGTAATGGAAGCAAGCGAACGATACATAGGAAGGCAAACAGGTCACATCTAAGACTCATAATTGAATATCGTAGAGCGGTATTTGTCTGGGGACCTTTAATAAAGTCAGCAGGAATCTGATGAATTTCAAATCGCAATGATGTTTTTTGATTAATAAAATTTCGTTTAGCGATGGAGGATTCCACTTTAAATAAATAATACAGGGTTGATTGAATAACTGCGTTATAAAAATATGTTTAATACATTATCAACAAGCGGTGGTTATTAATTGCTAATGGAAGTGATGTAGGTAGGCGACTGATTCGTAGTCACGACTATTTGTTGCCCGTGCTTGTTTCGCGTTGCAATTGATAATATAGTCGTGCCCAGTGGATGGCCACATATTAATTTATTTAATTTTACAAAATACATACCTACCTGCGTACATTTATATTTTAGTTACGTGGAGAATAAATATTTATTTTAATTATTCAAATTTACTCGATTTTCTAGAACAAAAAGTTATTGGTCGGTATGTTTACAGTCTAAAGAATGTTTTTGTCCTCGGGCTCTTTTCTTATCGCCTTATTGATATTTAGGTAAGCAACTTTTAAAATAAAAATAATTAAGTATGTTTTGTTTATGTAAAAGTTCACAGTTAAAGTAAAGATGTTTGCAAGGCAAAAGGTCAACGTACTTAACAAACAATTTCATGCTGCACAGATTATTCTACAATTTTTTTTTTTAAATGTGAAAACCTTCCAAAAGTTCATACAAAAATTATTTGGTGCTTAGCATTAAACGGTTAAGTCGATCGGTGTCAATTTTGATTGCATTTAAGAATATAAATAGAGTACTCTAAAACATCAAACTCAATTGAAATATTTAATGAGCATCCAAACACGATTAATCGTATAAACACCTGCGAATCATTAGCTGTTTCAATGACACGCGAGAATATTACCGGTACATTATTTCGGAATGAAGGGCCACAAGCGAATGATTGTTATTTATTTAAATCAGACACTGAAGTTTGAAATGTTTTTTGCTATGCTATTAATGCAAAACTAACACGGTTACGTCAATATTGAACCTAAATTCCTATCATTTTATTCGTAAAAACGAGCGGGCGCCAGTCAACTATTTAACAGTGTTGTTATTATTTTCGGTGCTTTTTATTTTAGAATGAATTTTAAATTAGTTAATTCATTATGTTGGTTGATTAAAGGGGTGTTAAGTGGTGCTCTTTCCTCCCCCCCCCTCTCTATCGGACAGCCTTGCAGTGTCCATCATCAGGGCAGACGTGTTAACCATAGACGAAGAAACACATGTCAATCGCATAAATATTAAGTTTATATCAACGGCGAATCTCTAGGGCGCTATTTTATGTGAACAACTCAAAGGAGCTTCATGAAGTTAAACAAATTGAATAAAGTCCAGTAAATTAAAAACTATTTTAGGTATTCGTAGGGACTGACTTTACGTTCAAAAGAGGTATTCAGATGTTTGTGGTATATTACAAATGTTCAAACCACAATAATAATAATAATAAATCTTTATTTAAATACAGTTAACAGTAATGAAAGTAAGATAATAAAAATAAAAGCAGAATAATCATATAAATACAAAAGGTGTATAAAGGTGTAGATACATTTATATATTTTAACAAGAGATCTATACATTGTAAACAGTATATATATATATATATATATATATATATATATATATATATATATATATATATATATATATATATATATATATATATATATATATATATATATATATATATATATATATATATATATATATATATATATATTACAGAAACATTAATTAAATAGAAATATAGACCATTATCCGTATTTGCTTAATACATATAACTTAGTTTTTTGTATATTTGTATACAGTTTTACTTTTTGTTTTCTCGTAATCTGCCTCACTAGGCAAGCCTGTGTTGAGGCAATATATTATAATCGCATTTAAAAACTTACCGAAAATTACGACATAAAAATTTATCATTAAGTTAAAGCTGTTACGCACTTTCTAGTTCAGTAAATGAAATTTTGATTAAAATGTACAAAAAAAGATAATTTGTGACTTGATAGTTTGTGATAGTTTTTAAAATCACCATTTATTATTTATAACTTTGCAAGTGATAATTCGTGTTGGAATTCCACTTTGATATGAATTTATTTGCAAAGGTTGATCAAAAGTTGACATCAAGACCCCCATTGTCATTTAAATACGATCATAACATGACATGTAATACGGTAAATCGACAAGATAGCCGAGTCGGGAGGGCAGCAGTTAATTGAGGATTACGACACGTACAAGTATACTCCGGAGGCTAATAATAACGCCACAAATTTCAAGCAGAGATAGTGGGGAAATTAGCAGAGACTTTGAAGCGCCCGTATACGGGAAGATAAAGGCGGGTCAGCCGGATTATCGCGAGCCGGAGTCAGTTATTGTTGCCCTGTGAAAACACCGGCCACTCCAGACAGAGATAGCTGGCGAATTTAATTTTCTGTGCGGCTGCGTCCGGGCGAGGGTTCACAGCCCGGCGGGCCCTTCTGGGGGCGGAAATAACTCTTCTTCGTTTCAATCCGTCGGGGGAGTTAGTTGTACGTCCTAATGGGGAGGTATTAGTACACAGGGTGTAGCAGGGGGTACCCGACAGACTTAACCAGCAATTGCTACACTAAAAGTATATATTTATGGTTCCTGGTGAAATTATTTTTAATTTTATATTTATTTAGCGTGAAGCCGATGACTAGAACTAAAACTGACGATGGTCAGTCAACTTGTAGAGCGAGGCGAGCGTTTAGGGGCTCGCCTAAAGTTTTAGCCGGTTTTGTTATACGCCACCTGCAAATCCAAAGCGGAAAAGCTGGTGGTCCTCATGGAGCTCCTGACCGACACCATCAAAGGATAGTGCAGCATCGGAGGTCAAATTCCTAGTGTGAACGACCTTCCATGAGGACTCCCAGACCAAAGCGGAGGAAACGGTGGACGATTCCTATCCCATCACTTTCAGCACATCGGCCAGCGACATTCCAGGAAAGAAGACATAATTGGAAAAGGATGCAGCCCGAAGATGAAAAAACATGAAATATTTTACTTCAGTCAAGTAAATTTTTTCCATCAGTAACAAGTTCAGAACTTTTGTATTTCTTTTTTATCTTGTCCTTGCTTAGGGATTTTTTTATCCAGTTAAGACCTTTTCCCTAAGAACTCACTAATGTAAACTTAAACTCAGTCAATTAAATGAAACCATCAGTTGGTGATAGTAATAAGGCCTAATGAGCCGCAGTGCTAGTTAGATAGACATTATGAGGGGTATTTGAATAAGCCCCCAGCTAGTTAGTAGAGGATTACGAAAGAATCCATAAAATGAAATAAAAACCGGTTTGTTATTTTGCTCCAAATAGGCTCAGGAATTGCTGGTTGAAGTCTGTCGAGCATGTCCCGTTACACCCTGTATAACCGCCCGATCTGGGGCCGGAAATTATGAATACGTCGCTTCAGATAGGAGAAGGCAGGAACTGGCGGAAAAGTAAAGGGAGAGAAGCCATTGTGTACACTAGGCGGTGGTGGGATTCCTGCTGTACGTTAAGGTATTATAACACCTATTATTAATAATTAAAACGATATTTGTTGGAGAAGTAATGTATTTTAACATCGCTGTTACAGTGGACTGTGTAGTAGGTAGAGAGCATCGCAATAAATAATTATATTTTAGTAGAAAGCAATCACTTTGTGGTTTGACATAATATTTAGAAAGTCATTAAATTAATGGTCATATTCTTAATAATCAGGTGAATTCGTCCAGTAGTCCAATATTAGGTATATTTCCTGTGAACTCATAAAGTTTTTCATTATTCTTTAATCACCTTCTCAGTTGACGTTTTGTCTCTTTTAATTCATATTATCTGTCTCTTTCTCTCTGTTTTTTTTGTTGTTGTTATAATTCAGATGTTATTCTATTGGTCTTTCATTGTTCTGTTATTTTTTGTTCACCCTCTGTATGTATATATAACCGCACACTTTGTATTTCGGTTTAGTTTCATTTTGTACCCTGACGGTGCTTGGGTTAAGCGAAACCGGTCTGTCATAAAAAAAAAGTCCGTGGTCTTATACAAAGTTATTTTTAAATTTCTATAAATATATTAATTTAATATGTAATATTCTTAAAAACAAAGCATGTACTCGTATATATTACAATCTTATGATGTGTATATCATGTTAAAATAATATTATATAATAAACTATCTACATACTTATTTGTAGGTAAAAACATAGATGTTGTACCCCTAACTCTATGGGCAAACACCAGCTATCGATTTGTCGAAAAGTATTTTGAAGGTAATTGAACTATTTTGTGATACCACACTGCGGTGAAGGTAAGACTATCGAATTCTCCAACTTCGAGATTCTTGTGAGGCTGATGGAAGGTTACGAGGGGGAAGCAGATGTAGGAAAAGTTCAACGTTGGAAAGAACCTACCTATTAATGAAGAACCCAGATCTGTTCAGCAAACATAACTAGATATTTTGGACATATGGCGGTGATGGACGGAGAGAGGAGTTTTATGTGGGTGGAAGAAGTCGAGGACGCCCCAGAAATAGATGGCATGCTCATTTTGATGGCATTTTGGAGAATTTGAAACTTGTTCTATTACCTGTCGTTACACAAGAAAAGAATCGTTAGTAATACAAAGGTGGAGCAATAATGAAAAGATAATGAAGTAATAATAATGCAATCTTAGATGTAAGTCACTAGTTATAAGTTATACTCAGTAGTAAGTTACTAGCTATAAGTCCTAATTGTAAGTCCCTGGTTAAAATATTAGTTGTAAGCCATTAGTAATAAATCTTAACTGTAAGTTATTAGTATTAAGTTTAAGTGACAAGTTATAGGTTAGATAAATTAATTTGTAAAGCGTCCTCGAGGTGATTTACCACAAAAACGGCGCTATAAAAGTTATTTATTTATTATTATTATCAAGTAAATCAAATAATGGAGTCGGGTAATGTAAAAAAATCGCCATGGCAGAAAAAATATGTGCGTAATTGCTGATAGGAGTGAATGACTATAAAAACAGCCAAGAAATATTATAATGGTGGTAAAGTGAAGAGGAAGACGAAATACGTACAACGATTAGGCTACACCAACAAAGTTCAATCCAAGCGCAAAGTTACCCCATGTTACTCAAGCAAAAACGATTCTTAGTCGGGCGCGAAATCCTAATGCTAATCTCGAGTCAATATTTGGGAGCATTTTCTAGTGGGAAATAGTAGGTACGTGCAAAAGCGTACATAAGCTGTTTGCAGCGAAACGCCGTCACTTGTTTTTCGCCGAACAATATAGTGACGTCAAGTTGGCGAACCTTTCCTGTTCTTCGAACGGAATATATCAGAAAGGTCGGTGCGGCCATTCGACTCAGCCGGCCGGCCGGAATATGTTCTGAAAGATTAAGTTTTTGACGGTTCGGAAGGAATGAGGGGGGCTTATCTAACCCCCCCCCCCCCCAATTCTCAGTAATTATTAATGTGACCTGGCGAGACTTCAGGGTTACCTCGGAAAGATAGGTAATACAGAACAGAGTACATATATCGATGCCGGAAAGGCCAAAGGGCTTAAGCGACACTTTGGTCAAAAGCGAGCTAAATATGCAGTTTTCATCAGTTATTTTTTCTGCATCGCATAATGCTCTGACTCTCGTTTGATTCCGAAGACTTTTTGGCCTTCTAAGCCATCTAAAATATATTTTCGTAAAAAGCAATCACTTTGTGGTTTGACATATTTCAAGAAATGAAAAAAAAAAGTGTTTAAGACCACGAATATTATTTTATTTTTTATGATCGACCGGTTTCGCTTAGCATAAGCATAGTCAGGGTGCAAAATTAAACTAAACAAAAAATACAAAGTGTGCGGTTATACATACATAGAGAGAAGAAAAAATAAAATAGAATAACAGAACAATGAGAAAACAATAGAATAACCTTTAAATTATAACAAAGGAACACAGAGAAAGAGACATAAATATGAAGTGAAAGAGACAAAACGTCTACTGAGATTTTTTATTTATTTTATGTTTGTACCCTGATGATGCTAAGACTAAGCGAAACCGGACGGTCATTAAAATTATATCTGTAGTCTTATACAAAGTGTTTTTGAATGTCTTTAAAATATATTTACCATTTTGGAGAAGGCTTGACTCAAGCGACACATGTTTGAGACTTTTTGTCGCTTCAGGTAACTCAGTGAGAGCATTGAATTGCCTGAGTTAACTTTTTTTTTTTCAAAATCCAACCAGGTGCTGAAGGCTTATGAATTGTACTGCAAAAACAAAAAAAACTGAAAAAAGTGCTCTGGTTTAAATTCCCAAAATGGCGCTACAGCCCTTTTGGCCCCCTCCTTGCCGACGATAATTAGGCATAACGCTTGTAGTACCTAGATCATAAACGGTGCGTTAAGCCTGATTCACACCAACGTCCGGTTCCGCTCAGTGCCGATATTGTTCCGCAAGAAAACTTATTGATATGGTATGAATATCAATCAAGGAGTATGTGCCAAGACAAATTTGTGTGGCAGTATATCCTTCTGCCCACCCTTGTGATATTTAACTACTTATATTTAGTTAAATAATTATTTTTGAAGTGTAAAATATAACGCAGATTTTTTTTTTAAACCATTTTTTTATCACTAAATAATTTTTTTAATAATTAATAATTAATAAAAATATTATTTAGTGATAAAAAAATGGTTTTTGAAAGAAAAAAATCTGCGATGTTTATGCGAATCAACTGGTGTTCAACACCAGTTCTTTGCTGTCACGCAAATAACGAAACATTGTGTTTTTTTTATTATTCGTTCAGTGGAAGTGGATTAAATGCCTATGGGTACTAAATAACATCGGGCTGAAGATCAAGAGAGCTTTGGTTACAGTTTGTATTCATCCATACTGTGCCGCGTAATGTTTCCACGAGGCGAACTAAGATTATTGTTTTCGTAGAAAGCAATCACTTGGTGGTTTGACATATATAAAACGGTGCTATACAAATTATCAAAATATTATTATATTCGTATAAGACATATTCATTTCATATTGTCCGTCTCTTTCTCTCTGTTATTATATGCTATTCTATTGTTTGTTCTCTTATTTTATTTTATATTGTGTTCACTCTCTGTATGTATATATAACTGCAAACTTTGTATTTTTTGTTTAGTTACATTTTGTACCCTGATGATACTTAGGCTAAGCGAAACCGGTCGGTCAAAAAAAATAAATTAAATCTGTGGTCTTACAGAAAGTTATTATTTCATTTTCACTAAGATTATTGTGTAGAAGTGTGCGAGGAAGTAATACAATGGGTAAAGGGAGACTAAGTTAATCTTGTAACAGAATGACATAAATACTTTTCTCGTCAACGGTTGAATAGATACAACTAGAAATAATTGGAAGGGGCGCTTTTCTAGCGCTGAGACGAGGCTCCTTCGCGTTTCGTTCTGGACATATTCTAACGATGATATATTGTATTATGTATGTTTATGTGTATATATATATATAATTGAATTTGCCTCTTTGTCAAAATGTCAATTTCCTGAAAATGCGGGCGTTATGCATATTGCCAGTGTCAACTGGAGTAATGAAATGCCGAAGTGGGGCACGGTGGAGAGGAGAAGAGATATACGCCAAGTGAATCGGCAATGAGGCGACTTGCCTACCCTTCTATCTTCCTGTGCAAGGAGCCACGATGCCGTGGAAACCGCTCATTAAATTACATATTTGTCTAATACTGGAATGCACGCGGATCAGAACTGATAAACCAGAATAAAAAACTAATTGTGTTGGAATGAGGGCAAATTGATAAAATTTTGAAAAATGCATTATAAAAATTATGTACGTTCATGTGCCTCATCAATACTCAAGCGAAAAAAAACACAAAACTACAAACGTTTTAACGTCAATGTGTTATGATTTTCACTAAGGATAACTTAATTAAACGAAAATAAATTATTTAAAAAAAACAACACTCTTTAGTTTACTTTCATTATGATTACGTGTAGGTTCTGTGGTAATTCAATCATTAATTCGTGTGCATATTATAAATAAATTAGTCAACTAAATATATTACATGACATAAAAAATAGCTCTTAACGATACTTATTAAAAATCGGGGGCTCGTATGTTTGTGAAAATATTTAAAGACTTTTATTAAATCTTTTAAAAAATGCTTTAAATACTTTTAAATCCAACTTTACATTAAGCAACAACAAAAAACATTCCTTTTTCCAGAAATGCACCAACATCATGGGAAAGGGTTAAGTTCCGAAGATTCCTTTCTTCAGGCTTCTCCCATAACTTTGGGTCGGGCAACTTTACCAAAAAATAAAGCCGCTATTTTGCAAGAACAGCATAAAATAATACTGCAGTATTGCTGGATCGGTTGTTCCCGAAATTGTATTATAACTTACAGAAAGGGGGTCGATAAATTAAGAATATTTTTATCGAGTTCCATTAAAATGAGGCTATTCATCATAATCGGGTTATTGAAAGCTGTAAAAAGCGACGAGAAAGAATTTGGAATGAAAGTCAGCAATTCAAACGAATGAAATTATAGTTGTGTGTGTTAGATATACCTGTATTTTAAATTATTGCAACCCTCCAGTTATAATACACGTTCAAATAATTAGATTGGGATGTTTGAGCCCCCGTCACATTTGACTGACGGTCAAATCGACCATCAGCGCCATTTTGAAAAGTTTACATTTGAACGATTCCCGTTAATCAAATTGTGATCAGTCAGGACGGCTGGTCGACATTTGATTCCAACCTTAAGTTTGTTTATTGCTGAATCCATGAAAGTTTGTATTATTATGTGGAATTTTTGCTGGGTGTTCTTTCAACGTAGTATTTAATTCAAAAGGAATGCCTCCGGAGGGAGAGCCGAGGTGATACAGTTTATATCTGGATGGGGAAATAGGAGGGACAAGGGAACCTGCGCGAAACAAAGAAACGGATTCGAAAGAGACTCAAAGACAATATATCTATTTTGTATTCATAATTGGTTATAATTCAATTAGTATTCGGTAACCGGTTGCATCGATTTCGAATTCCACAGCAGATACTGTAATAAAGAAGACTAAGCTTTCTGGAACTTCTAACTAACTTGATATCTAACAACAAAGCACTTCGAAATAGAAGATAATACCTAAAGACCGACTCTTTCCAGAGTAACAATTCAAGTAAGTAAGGAATTCGATAAACAACTTTGCTAATTAATGAATCCTAAGTTCATTAATTGTATAGAACTTACAATCTGTAATGTATGTTTTAGTTATTAGTTGTCCGTCATTTAAGTACGTTGTTAAACCTGGTAGTATGGATAAACTAAGTTTTTTTAGGTCGTTTAACCAAAAATTACAAAGGTTATTCAAATATTTCTGATTTAATTAGCTTATGGGTCGGCACCCAAAAATACACACTTTTTGGCTTTAGAGTACAACAAAAAAAATTCTATACGGGAAATATTATTATTCATTATTTATGAGATGCATACCAGAATTTTAGGTAACACGTTCAAAAATGCCTTTGTTGGTTTTTAAACATCACCTTTTACCGACATTTAAGTATTTTAATCATAGAATTGAAAGGGTTACAGTTAAAAAAATGTATTCTCTGGAAACCTCAGACATTTTTATAACTACCCATAGAAAATTTACAGATAAATCATTTGTAGTATTGCTTGTATTAGAATGCTAGAAAGGAACGTTTAGCGTCATTCTTGAGTGCTGACCTTTGAGTTCTACTAGTCTGATTGCATTGTTTGTTGCGTGCCGTTTCGACCATCGAACCATTATCAATCTGCCCTCGATGTGTTTTTTGACAAAACTGGCGCTATACATTATCCGTCCGTTACAAACACAAAACAAATATGTAATCATGTATTTATAAGAATCACAAACCAATGTTCACAGGCCACATTATAAATCACCCGAGCCTGCCGTATTCCCAGCAGTGAGGCGAGCTTTACAAACGAATCGAAAATCTAATCCATCTCTATTCAATTGGGCGTAATCCATACGAGTGGCCCTGTGCCTTGTTACGGGGTAGCCGCGTAGCAATGTAGCAATGTATCTCCCGCTGTTGAGCGACGATTAACTGCGCCCCCCGATCGATAGCCGCCCCCGGCGCCTGTATCGCGAAACTTCACCCCGACCAGAATCCCCCAACTCCGACCTCAAACTCCCAAACTGTTCCCAACTCCCTAGCTCTGTCGGCTGCCCGGTGCGGAATTCTTGCATTTTTTAATCATCGCTTCCTCTAATAATGCCCGATAAGGCCGCGAGGCGGAGATACTTCAATCAGATGCTCATACTGTTTGCGGGAATCAAGGAGAATGTTCAAATTTGCTTTGAATATATTTCGATCAAAGTCAAAAAAGAATTCAATTGAGTTATATTGACATTCCTATTCTATTGTCGAAGAGAAATAATAGATCCCTGACCTATGTAACACAATTATTTTTTTTAAATCCATTTATTGTTTGCATAATATTCTCAGATCTTTTTATATTTGATAAATTAGTGACTGTGTTTTTAATTATTTTATTTTTCATATGGCTGTCGCAGGATAACCCGAATAATAAATTACGGCATATTCGTATAATTTTGACTTAAGAATAAAAGAAATTACTTTTTGGTAATATCGTAAATGATCTATTAAATTGCGTAAAATAAAAAATAAAACCTTTTATTTACAGGTAGGTGAAAGAAAAACGATGTCACTCAGAAAACAAAATGTCACTCAGAAAAAAGTTCAAAATAAAGTTAAAATTCACGCCAAAGATATACGCAGATCCGATATCTCTATCCGCCGACTCTCGAGGTGACTGAGCCAAAAACGGCTTAAGGCACAAAAGGTGGGATGAAAAAACAAAATTTCGACGCAAGACTAGGGTCGAATGTGCTGTAGTAAGAAGGGTGTTAATTTTAATCAATTTTGATGATATCAATATCTGTGAAATTTTGTATGTATTTTACTTATAGGTTACGTTAATAAAGTAAAATTCATTTGGAGTGCACAACCACATACCAGAAAATTATGGTAATATCTTTCTATATTTCTTTTTTTTTTTTTTTTTAAGAGTACTTGCGTTACGAAATTTACACAGCCTATTCTGTATTGAATGTCTACATCAACGCGATTATATACGGCTTGCAGTATCATTTCCAATATTGGTTATGAAGTTTTATAATTTTATATAGTTTGTTCCAAAAAAAATTCATCTTGTTTAATAAGATCGAAGGGTTTTGAAATCTACTGAAAGAACACCGGGTTTTAGAACTAGTAAATGTGTGTTTTTGTGGTGAGTTTTGAGTGACTTTTTCAGCTATGGTAAGGAACATTAATAGTAAAAAAAAGTTTTTATTTTATTTTTCGCGAACCAGATGATCTGCATAGGTAAACACCCTCAGCCGAAAACTCCGTATTTTTAAGTACAATAAAGCCTAATTTATCAATGTTCGAAAATTGGATTGATGCCAAAAGCATTTTACAATAACAGCACTGCGTACAAAAGTTAGGAAGATTACGTTTCGCGAATTCGCGTTGCGGTTGCGGGATACGGTAGAAACCTACACGGTATGGGTTTCAAAATCAAATTACTGAAATTACGTAGGTTCAAGGAGTAAATTACAATATTATAATAAGATAACGATTTAAGATAGTGGCGCTTGTGACTGTAGTTGAATAACTAAGAAATTGTTTACTTATTTAACATGGTGGTAAATAAAGGGGGTTAAAAATAAAACGCCGGACAAAATAACACATTGTTAATTTCAAACAGAGAGCACCTGAAAAAACAGGAAGGGTTTAAATGATAATTATTAATAGGAAAAGATCCAAGAGTTCTAGTAATGTTAGAAATCCTTTTTTCTGTGAATGTCTGTTTTGGGACGTGTCAATGTCAAAAATTCAAAGTTGATGGAACAATTTAAAACATATTGGATATTAACAGTCAGTTGTCAAAATCAGTCGTTCGGTTAGCGGAATGTCCCGGTATTTAAATCCAAAATTTGATAAATATATCTTAGCCGGAAAGGCAAAAGGGCTGTAGCGCCATTTTGGGAAGTTTACACCAGAGAAGTTTTTGTTGTTACAAAAAAATTCATAAGTTTTCATGATTTAATAAAACAAATGTATACAAATCTATTTTTGGGAGGCAATAATAATCAGTATTCACCAACTTTGTATCATATAAATACATCGTGAAATCATACTTAGAGAAATACAACTGTAACCACTCTTAAATAAAAATTCATACCAGATAGATATACAAAATAATAAACTAAAAGTAACTTGTAACTAGTAAAATCATGCAGCAATGCTGATAAATATAATTAAAGTAAAATCATGGTTTACTACTTCTGATATCCCAAAAATAGTATATAAGCCATAGAATAAGAACAACCTGTACTAGTCTGAAGATGGCTGTTATAGGCTGAAACCGGTCCAGTCAAAAAATAAAAAAGTGGAATAAAGTTATAAATTTGTTTTATTAAATCATTAAAATGGAATTCCACCATGAATTAACAGTTACAAATTTAGAAATAATCATAAGTTTTCGGCACCTGGTTGGATTTTGAAAAGAAAAGTTAACTCAGGTGCTCAATGCTCTCAATGAGTTACCTGAAGCGATAAAAAGCTTAAAAAATCACAAACTTGTGTCAAGCCTTCTCCCGAATGGTAAATATATTTTAGATGGTTAAAGAGCCACAAAAGCCTTCGGAATCAAATGAGAGTCAGATCATTCGATGCAGAAAAAAGAACTGATCAAAACTGCATATTTGCCAAGTCATTTTACCTTTCCAGCGACGATATGGTTCCGAGCATAATATTAAAGCAGTACTAGAGATATTGTCTGAAATTTGTGTAAATGTCATAAAAAATTATCTTGAGGGAAATAATTTTTGTGGCAGGAAAACGTGTAACGTTCCACAAATAAATTCGAGGAGCAAATAAAACTTTTCGTAGTGATTCTCTAAAAATCTTTGTAAATTTAATGTTTAGCCATAATGTACAAAACGTTAATTTGCTTATATGCATGGGGGTGCTATTTGTGAACCAACAAAAAGTATATTATATGATCGCAAGTAAACTCGTAGATCACTATGCGACGAAGGTAGTGTACCTGCACTGCCTTGTGGATTTCGACCGTCCCTTTTCAATAAAAAAGATTCACGATAATCCTGGGATTGAAAAGCCGTTTGACGTTTGATTTTAACATATCATGTCACGTGGACAGTCGGACACATATTCCTACGTACAGTAACTTCGCCGCCTTTGGTGACAACTTTCACCGTGCCAGAATAGTAAAACTATTGTTGGTCCTGTTTGTGATGTCAATATGCCGTATTAGTAATAGCTGATGCTATCCTGCGGTCAGGACGCATTGGCTGATAATAAACCTGGTTAGTATCTCCACCAAGCTGGGGCCATCAATTCATAACTTTCACATCACATTTCCATCAATCTCGTGTCATCCTTCATAGGATAATGAATCGATTTTGTCATATCTCTATCCTATCGTAATGTGTTATTGAACACGGACATTATGCAAATTTAATGATAATCAGCATAGGTCATATCTCTAATAATATAGAATAAACATATGTAATACTTAAATATCCAAAATAGTTTCAGAACAGGAGACATATGCCCTCGAAGTACATAAAATCGGCATAGGTAATACAAAACCTTAAAGAACATAGAATTAGCATAAATAATACAAGACCTCAAAGAACATAGAAACAGTAAGAAGGGAATTGCGTTATGAAAAAAATATTATCAGGTAGGCATTGTTGCTGAGTAGTTAGCAACTTAAGAAGAAAAAAAGAATGAATAAACAATAGACATGTTTCAAGCTGTCTTAAGCCTGATTCACACCAACGTCCGGTTCCGCTCAGTGCCGATATTGTTCCGCAAGAAAACTTATTGATATGGTATGAATATCAATCAAGGAGTATGTGCCAAGACAAATTTGTGTGGCAGTATATCCTTCTGCCCACCCTTGTGATATTTAACTACTTATTTAGTTAAATAATTATTTTGAAGTGTAAAAATACTTACAACGCAGATTTTTTTTTTTAACCATTTTTTTATCACTAATTAATATTTTTAATAATTAATAAAAATATTATTTAGTGATAAAAAAATGGTTGAAAAAAAAAAAAATCTGCGTTGTAAGTATTTTTACACTTCAAAACAATTATTTAACTAAATAAGTAGTCAAATAATATATAGGGTGGGCAGAAGGATATACTGCAACACAAATTTGTCTTGGCACATACTCCCGGATTGATATTCATACCATATCAATAAGTTTTCTTGCGGAACAATATCGGCACTGAGCGGAACCGGACGATGGTGTGAATCAGGCTTTAATGTTATCCTCCATACCAAAAATGCACCGATTAGAGAGAATCATCTCGTTTTGCTTTACTGTGGTTTCTGAATATAGATGAACATAAAATATTTAAAAAAATCCTTAAATAGTAAATGGACGCTTATTTACCCTGTTGTGTATTTTACACAAAAATCAACATAAAGCAAACAAAATGGCAAAGGCTGATGGTTATTCCCTTGTGCTTTTTCACAGTGGATATTCGAGAGGGACATACATTTATAGTATCCACTATATATAGATACCATCGATTTTTCTAACACGCGGTTCTGTCAGGCCTAATAAATAGACACCATATTATTAGCAAGTCTACGAGTCAGTGGGTCTAAAAGGCCCTTGAATGAAATTAACCGAAGAATGGGATGAAAGGAGGAGACCTAAAACCAACTACCGCTATCACAGAATTCCCACCGAAGGGGGACTATCCACAGAGAGAGTGAAGCAGAAAACTGAATATTGTATGAACCATTTACTCGAGTATCCGACAGCGGATTACCGACTTTAATGTGATAGATGGAATGCTTCATACATCGGTAGGCGACTTAGAGCGCATAAAGGAATCTTTTTCAGATCGCGGCACTGTGCTTGATTCTAACTCTCGTTTGTATACAGATAGTGCAATTTTATTATTCCATCACATACACTACTATTTATTTACCTATGTAACATACTTACTTACTTTTTTAAAATAATATCGAATATTATCCATTCATTTACATAGTATTTCTCCGGTGAAAACAATGACACGGTAACATCAGGTGAACAGCCGGGATTTACATATAGGTATGAGAACGGGTTGTTACTTACTCCTCTCGTTAAAAATACCCTTCACATAGCATATCATTAGATGACATTTAAAATAATGTTGAAGAATCAACCTTGAATCATAATTTCTAAGAAATCTATGATAGCAATATACATAATCGAGCTAACTTATTTCTTTCAATAGCATAATCGGTAAAATGTTTTTAATATCTTCAAAAGATGTAATTCGTTTGAATCGATACCACTCCCCCACGGACATTATCCGGGAGGGAAAAACATTTCTAGCCATTTTAGGGGGAGACAATAATTTGGCCACTCGCTGGGGGAGACAATAATTTGAGCTAGCTCGGGGGATACAAAAATTAGCAATTTTTTTTTAAAAGTCGATTTTTTCCATCACTAATTTATCATACTACACCAAAAATTGTTTTTTTTTTTATTAAAATGTCCAGATTACATCATCCTGATAACTCATCAATTAGTTTGCTGGTGGGAGAACAGGTCGAAGATTAAAAACAACGTCATTCTGTTTAGGATAGAATTAGCATAGCAATTGACCGGCTGCTCGTTTTTAAATTGGAGCGGTGACCTTTCTCTCCGGTCTACTCCGCGACCTGGAAGTAAATTCCGATCGTGCCGGCGCCATCGCATCACGGGAACGATGGGCCAATAATATATATTGAATTGAACCCAATGAGTCATAACATCATCAATCTATAATCGACGTAGTGTTGTATTTGATAACAAAATGCTACCAGACTACCACGTGCGCAGTTGGCTTCACGCAGTTTTAACAACGGTCACAACTATCCGTCTCGTGTTCATCCTTCGTCCATCTGATTTCGGGAAGTGTTGATGTAAAAACAATGGTTGTTATATATCATGTTTTTTTACATCCTCCAGTGACTATAACTAAGGTAGAATACTTCTATATGCATTAGAAGTGTCTGGTCGGTTCACAACGGTGTCGAGTTAGTTTGGCGGAATAAGAGGGAAAGGTGCTATTAATAGACAAACTAATACTCCACCGACGCGAAACGAGAGAAATCAACGTAACCGTTATTTAATGCTGTCGTAAGTTTATTTATTAGGCAAACATTTCGAAATCACTTCCTAGTAATTAAAATGTTGTAGACATGTTCGCATAATAAATCAATTCGAAAAGCATTTCAGTATTTCGCGAGTTTTATGCGAAAATGTTGTCGTTGTTTTATTTGCACACGTTATAAATTTGTTTAAGCTCCGAACAATGGGTTCAAACTAAGCGGAAGTTCGGATCGTTGGGCGGGGGCGGGTAGGGCGGCGACCTTGGGGCGGGGCGGGAGGGCGCGGGCTCTTATCGATTTTTATGCAACGCGCACACCGACCCGACACCGTTCCGCCTACCCCGAAATTCTGGCATCTTGACAAAAGTCGTCCGCCCAAGTTGAAAGGTCGAACCAGAACCGAGCGAGCGGAACTTGCAGCGAGCGAATCGGGCAACCCCGCGGTGCGGTGCCTCCGATCGAAACTGTGCTAGGGTCCAGCGAGAAGGGGCGATATTCTATACCCTACATGCCATGTGACTCAACTCTTTACGCCGGCTCATTCAAGGTTAGCCAGAGTTACCTCACATGACCGTTTGGTGGGTAGGGGGACTCGGACCTATTAGTGTCCGCGATTGTGCCACGAGGTTGTGGGAGAACTTGCCGTGGGTTGCGATTTGCGACATTCAACGTTGAAAGCACAATGAAGAAAACAGAGCTAAGTGTAATTATTACCGTGAATAGAATTGCCTCGAGTCGACTGATTACGAGTGAGATAAAAAAATATCATTTGAAAATACGTTCTGGAAGGACATCTAATTATACGAAAACTGACTTGAAATGCAATTGAAATGATGATTTCGTCGATCTACAGTTCTAACACTCGTACGCGAGTTTCCTCGTTGCTAGGCATATTCATTATTTGCATGCGACAACTTAAACTCGCCAATAACTCAAGAATAATGATCGTCTTCGGGTCATGTCATGTCAGTTTCAATATAAAAAACGCGAGCCGATGCAGTATGCAGCAGAGCCCGCCGAGTTTGTCACAGAAAGCACCCGGCAGTGGCGTGCCGTGACTTTTCATAACAACAAAAAAATCAGTAATTACTTCAAAAGGCAGACATTTTATCTCATACAAATTTACAGTTCCTATAAAAAGATGAATCTACATACCGATACAAAACTTTTATTCTTGAAGAGTGGATTGTTTTTAAATGTCACAAGACTTCCCTGACTGTGCGGTCCCCAATTAATTGTCGCAGCGGGCTGTTGCTTATCGCGGGAGGACTGGTATTGCAAACGGTGAGGTAACACGAAACGTCGATTATCTTAACGTTATCCCAGCGAGGCTGACGAGTGGCTGACGAGAGTAATGGCGGCCGACGGGTGACATCGACGCGGAGGCCTTGCACTCAAAGCATATTATCTTCATTACACAATATTTAATTTCATACACGCATAGCGAAAATGTACGTTGAAAATGCGAAAAAGAGAAATTACACGTTGAAAATGTTTTTTTAAACATAGGTATCACTACTAATAAAACAGGCTTGTTTAACAAGTTGTTTCAAAATTTAGAAATATATTGTGTCAATAGTTATTTTATTGAGCTTAAAACTAAACTAGTAGGTACATGGTGTAGTCGTTGTAGGAATCTTAAAAAACTAATATGTATATCACATTAATTGAAAATTTGTTAAAATTTACATAAACATATATTGGAGACATTACCACTAGTTTTTTTATTATTAAGCTAAAAAAACAAGTAAATCTGTTCAGCGAAACAGAATAATCCTAAAAAATGAACGAATTAATGTCGTAAAAGAAATTAACGAAGGAAGATGAGTGTCAATAATTGAGTACTTAATACGATTAATTCAACTGTTCACCCCTTTGGCATGCAATGCACACATATAATTAAGAAATCTTTAATAAGTTTTTTTTCTTTACAGAATGGTGTTACCTTGTTTATTCCAGTAAAATATGTGTTTAATGTGGATTTAAACAACAACAAATGGAAAAACGCACACAAAAGCGTCTATTTTACAATCTCAGGTACGTTCGCAATGTACCTATTTGCTTACGCTGTGAAAATAGGATTAGAGATAAAGTTGATTATGTGCAGTAAAAGGATATACCCATAACGGACGGCTAGTAGCTTAGCAATGAAAAAAATGACGGGCCGGATTTAAAATTTAGTTGCTGAAATCAAATCCAGCACGTGGATCCCATTGCAACATACAGTCGTTACTTTTAATCCATGTAGAAAATATATATAATATTGCGTTAATGTCTGTGGCGTAATGTGCATTTGTAACGGTTTCCCATGGCTCGTATTTGCTGTAATAATACATCATTTTGAGGTATGTAATAAGAATTCATACGTCAATCAAACAAATTCACCACTTGATATTTGCACAGCTTTGGACACTAGCACCATTCCTAACCTTGGGTGGCGATACCTCGAACTATTTTTTCTAGGCAATGTTTTCAGTCTACAATGGTGAGTTTTAAATATGCTTTACATTTACCGTTCTCCTTGTGTTTTCAATAAGATCAATGTTTAATGTATTTCGATTAAAGTCTAAACAATTACATAAAAGAAATACGGGATTATATAATCAGTAATATCTTTTATTAGTCAGAATCGTATAAAAATAAGTGTGTTGTTTATTTGTATGAAGGATGTGATAATAAGAATACAAACATCAAATAATATAGTATTATCTGGTATGCCCGTTCCGTAAAAGACTAAACTACAAAAAAATAAGCTTCAGGGAGGTAATAAAGTTTGATGACGTTATTAGCTTCTAAGCATAAAAAAATAATCGTATGAACCATTTTATCTTGTCACCACAATAGTGCAAATGCATATATACTTTTTTATAATTCATCAGTAATTCAGACACAAAGAAAAAGCTATTTTCGAGAAAAGAGCGTCAATTTATACAAAAACTAAGTTAATATATAAAGCAAATGAATTGCATAATAGTCTATACATGTTTTTAATTACTGTGTTTATTATATATACATTTACTGTTTCCAATGTATCGATATCTTGTTCAAATATATTCATTGTACCTACACCTTTATACAACCTTATATGTTTATCCTTTTTTTGTTATTGTTTTAAACTATACTTAAATTAAGACTATTATTATATATTGGTACGTTTAGCTTCAAACATTATATTATTATTTTCCAAAAAGTTTTTTATGGAAGGAGGGAGGTACGAATACCACAATATATAATTTGAAAAAAAATTGTTAAGATTTTTTTTTGTCAATACACGACAGTTTGATAACGCTTTAGGTAAATGTTAAAACTGTAACGCGTAAAAATAACTATATAGCAGAATATTTTTTACAAAAAAAAATGTTTTTCAATTTACATAATAATATTTATTATTAAAAATAAAAAGAAGGCTTTCCTTTTGTAGAAAGGTATTTTTTTAACATAAAAAGGTAAATTCAATAAAAAAAAATCACTATTAAAGGGTACTAAGTCCGAGCTGGTAGTTTGTTAAGTCAAGAGAGAAGTCACGCTATTACATACCTACCCGAGTAGGTTGGTACTAGCGTTGTGACCGCTTTGAAAGAACTGCTTCAAAGAACTACTTCTTTTGGCAACAGTTCGTACTTCGAACCGGTTCCAGTTCTTTTTACTTTCAAACTTTTACCGACTAGTACGTGCTTTTTCGATAAATACAAATCTTTTTTTTCGCGAGTTCGGCTTCAATTGAAGGGTTCACTTCGAAGGGTTCATTTTAAAGAACTAACAATTCGCGAAGCATACACAAAACATTGAAGTTTTTCCCAACGCTAGTTGGTACCCGCACGTCAGATAAATCGACCAACCACGCTGAATCAACTATATAGGGTTACCTAACCTAATGTATTATAAAAAACCGTCAGCCAAATTTATGAAAAGTTTGAATTCCGCCAAACACGGTCCATTAATCAAATTATGGGCGCCGAGAGCGATATTTCACCAGGATAAAGTTCCTAAAGCGTCAGGCAGCGGCGTGGTCCGCGGTAGATTTAATAATGTCATATGTACACGCACATGTTGGTGGTCTTAGCATTAGCAAACAATGTGTATGCTTATGAGCAGGCATGACAACTTTAAAGAAATATTATGGTCATTTATGTAAACTTATACAATACGTGGGTCTCTAAACAATACATACGGGAGAAAAAACGACAAAATTTGATGAATTTATACAGATCACATTTTGTAAATATTACACTGAATTAATTCGCCTGTGAGGGTATTTCACCACCTCTGAGTAAACTATCGATTAGTGCTACTCGTCGAGCAACATATATAATCCGTTTCACCACCGCTGAGTAACGCTACACGTCAAGGAAATGTCTGTTTAAACTACTCAGCATTCAATCATACGATTGACTGATAGAGCTACTTAACGGTGAAGAAACATTCGCCGGTTTACCGCCATGTTAATCCTTTGATTAAAGTTACTTACGAGTTGTTAATCTACAGTTTACTAAGAGATGGTGAAATACGCCCTATCTCTAACTTGATTCTTTAGTTATTTCTAATTTTGAAATTGTTAATTCGTGATGGAACTCCATTTTAATGATTTTAATAATACCAAATTTTTAACATTATTCCACTATTTTTTTTATTTAAGACCTGACCGGTTTCACCTTATGACAAAAATTGGTATTATTAAAATGATTCTTTAGTGTTTAACCTGTTTACCTATCCCCGTGTGCTATTTTCCACTTGCGCACAATGATTACGGATGATGAAATAACAAGTTTTTACCGAAACCGGTCAACAATTTATAGAACTTAAATGATGTAGACATTTGCTCAATTAAATGTAACTAATGATTATTTAAAAAATAAATTATAACATGAAATACAATCAATTATATTCAACATCAAAATGAGTTACGATGTAATAGTAAAAATGAATTAATTCTTCTCACGTAGTGTATTGTAATGAATTGATTCACTCGTATGATTGAGTGTGTATGTCTAGTATAAACCCCGCGTTAACAGTTTGTTGGTGGGATTAAAACGAGTGTGTTATTTAAAGAGTGTCGTAAATGCTGATAGCGACTTTAATTGCGACGATTCCCTGTTATCCGTCGACCGCTCGGTTTGCGGCTGTCGCGGGGGAAGTACTGGCCGCACTTCCCCCGCGGAGCGATGTTTGCCGAGCGGCACTGTGGCCAATCTGTTCCGAGTGTTTGATGCACTTTCGCGCTACGCTGCCTCCTAATCCGAAGCACCTCAACTAGCTGGTTTATGAGCCGGCGCAATAAGTTATAACGCCATATTCCAGACGAAATACAAACAACGAAACAGTCCGCTAACGTTATTAGCTACCGGGTAAATGAGACGCGAAGTTCCGACCTCGTCTGGCTGAGTCCAGCCGCTGGCGCTGACCGAGCGCCGCTCTTCATCTACTCCATTTTTGGATTAACTAGATTTGAATACGTTGAAGGTGTTTGTACATTTTCAATTCGCGTCTTAAAGAATATCGAATAGGCTTTGAAGTTCCACAGTGTATTTACGTACAATATTTTGCTTACTTGCAAGTAAATATCTATCTTGTAATATGGGTAGTCATGAAAAAATGTCAGCTGAAATGTCCACTTTCAAATTTAAATTGAACGGGGAGCCGTCTTTTAAAATGCAGAGTGTTTTTAAAGTGGGGGGTGTAACTGTTATGTTGAAATTTCTAACAAACTAACCATCACGCCGTTTTTCCGCAGGGGTAGGCAGAGAGGACGAACCACCATACAACTCTGTCTAGGCACACATTCCTTGCTTTATTCACATTTGTATATTGTCTCATACATACTCTTCTGTTCTTCTGACTCTTGACATAGCCCGACCATGTCTTCCTCGGGCGTCCCCGACTTCTTCTTCTATTCACTTTCGCATCATATATTATTTTCACACTCCTTTCTGTATAGATATATTAATACTGGCATAATAGTTTGCAATGTGTTAAACGAACGAGTATATGATAGATACTCGTACATCTCTTATATACCAACAGAGAAAGGAGCGCCAGGAGAATATTTGACGCAAAAAATAATGGTAGAAGAAGTCGGAGATGCTCTAGTAAGACATGACACGATCAAGTGAATCAAATACTTGAGTCGGGCTATGTCACGAGTCAGAATAACAGAAGAATATGTATGAGACGATGCATTAATAGCTTCGCCCAGACAGCACGCGGCTAATGAAGCAAGGAGCGTTTACCAAGACAGAGTTGTGTAGCGGTTGAACTTCTCTGTATATCCCTTCGGGGTAATGGCGTGATGGTTAGTTGGTTACATAAGATAAGCCATAAACGACGATGAAAATCGATTGACGTATAACTGAATAATTTATTTTTTTGTTGACTATTGGCATTGCGATCTGTATAGATACCGGTGACCACGTAGAAATGTATCGTCAAATAAGGACAAAGCATCATGTTTGTACGTACGGCTGGAAGCAATTATACGACGTCGTCTTGCTTATAGACAACAAATTATACCGCGTGTCTCCCGTCCGCAACTGCTAGATACGATCATAATATGGGCGCTGGAAAGGCAAAAGAGCTTAAGCGACACTTTGGTAAAAAATGAATGAGATTTTTAGAGAATCACTACGAAAAGTTTTATTTCCTCCTCGCATTTATTCGTGGAACATTACACGTTTTCCTGCCACAAAAATTCTTTCCTTCAAGATAGTTTTCATGACATTTACACAAATTTCAGACAATATCTCTAGTACTGCTTGATTAATTTGATATACTGCTTAATTATGCTTGAAACCATATCGTCGCTGGAAAGACAAAATGACTTTGGTCAAAAATGAAAAAAATCTAAAATATATTTATTTACGCCCGTTTAAGGCTTTTACATACATTTTAATATATTTTATTTTTTTACAAAACAGTAACCTCATTAGTGCAAGAATTGTGAAAAATAGAAAAAATAAAAAAGAGAGTATTGAATAGCAGATACAAAAATAACTAATAAAATGTTCAAAAATATTGTAAAAGAATGAATATTATTATAGAGAAGGCTTGACTCAAGGGACACAAGTTTGGGACTTTCTTAGCTTTTTGTCGTTCAGGTAACTCAGTGAGAGTATTGAGTTACCTGAGTTAACTTTTTTTTTCAAAATCCAACCAGGCACTGAAGATTTATGAATTTTACTGTTAAAACTAAGTGCTCAGGTGTAAAATTTAAAAAATGGCGCTTCAGCTCTTCAGCCTTTCCAGTAACTATATGATCAACTGAAACAGCACACTATATGCTCAGCTTTCGGAAATTTAAAGAGCCAAATGTCACGTCATTCCATACGCTCCTCGGCGGAAGCAATAAACCAAAAGGGCTAAACTAACGCTGTGCACATGTGACTGCCTCGTGATAGTAAAACTGCCCCTTTAACTTTGCTTAGTCACTGGGGATTTCCATGCTAAATGTTTTTTCAGGGCTTTGGATTGGGTAGCCCGGTTTATCGTCGCGTCCCATTGTCCTCCGAACTCCATGGGGTAGAGGGGAAACGCCCTCTTCTCTATTTACAATAAAATGACATTCTCCTTCACGAATATTTTGCTGGAGGAGATATCGAGGGCTCTCAGCAAACGAGTCGGTTCAGGGTGAAGAGGGTAGAATCGTGGTAGCTGATGTGTATATGAGTAAACATTTTAGAGTGGAAGATACTTTCTGTATCGCCTTGGTGAGAGACCACCATTCAGAAGCAAGATCTCAACAACCGACCTTTCCTTTCGGCTTTATCCATACCATTCCATCTTACAGATTTTCTCAATACTGTGTAGGCTATGCCCCCACTGAATCCGGGAAGTTACTCTGTACACAAGAAAACCTACAAAATGTCAATCCTCCGAGATTTGAAAACAAAAAAGGAAATAATATATATAATGTAATGAATTTTTCTTTGCGAGTGTTATTTTACAATTTTTTTATTAAAACACAGGGTTACGAGCGCGAGTAGCGATGGGTTCAAGACTCAACTTAACCTTTCAGAGACTTATTAGTACAGACAATTGAATACATGCATTAATTAAGGCGCAAGTACCAAAAACTAAAACTGCTTGTAGTAACAAAATACTAATATGTCAAATAAAATTATATGTGTCACACCTTTTAATAAAATGTTGCTTTATAGTTAGGCGCAATCTCGGCAGTTCTATTATTTAAAAAATTAAAAAGCTAAAATAAGAGTGACCAGTTATCAGGTATTTAAGATTTATTTAAAAAATATGGGAACATAAATTATTACGATAGGCATGCACATCACTAGTGCGCCACTGCTGAAAATAACAAAATGTATAGAATAATGATAAAATACACATATCTCAGAATTTGACGGTTTTTTTCACAGAAATCATTTTATTATTTAGTGCGAAATATTCTTGGCCACCGGTTTTCGGCTTTTTTCGCATTTTGTACACTTCCTTTACCTTTTTGACGACGTTTTATACGCGAGCTCGCGAGAGTCAACAGACCGTCACCGGTCATTTTATATGGAATCCCTCGGAAACTACAGTGGTACTTACACCCTTTGAAACGATAAATACACGAAATAATAAAATAATAAATAATAAAAAATAATAAAAATAATAAATACACGAAATAATACACTAAAGAACTTACAACTTTGCCAGATTTCATCGATTTTTCATATTTTTTTGGACTCTCTCGGTTTATAGAATATGTTTGTATTTGAATTGTTTATACTTAGCGCCTTAATTAACACAAGTATTCAATAAACTATGTCGTATACAATAAACAAGATAAGTTATACTCCAATCAGCAAATAATACACATAACAAATGGAAAAAAGTCCAACTTTTGGTGTGACCAAATTGATGAACAGAAGGACCCGCGAAAGCTGTGGCAGCACTTGAAAACCTTATGTGGAGATACTAGTATTCCGACTGATTCTTCTCTTGAAGCGACTTCTCTAGCAGCCTTCTTTAGCAGCAAAGTGCAAAATATCAGAGCCCTCAGTGGAGCAGGGTCACCTTCCGTAACGGCACCAAGGCCACTGTCTGGAGAATTTACTGCATTCTCAAACATTACGGTGGAAGATATAACACGGGCTGTAATATCTTGCCCGAATAAGCAATGTGCTCAAGATCCTCTGCCAACATGGCTTTTAAAAAAGTGTCTTCCAGATTTAGCGCCTGTGATTACCATCATTGTCCAGAAGTCACTAAAAAAATTCACTTGTACCGGGCATACTTAAAAATCACTAATAACTCCTATCTTAAAAAAAACAAAAATGTTGATGCTGACAATGCGGATAACTACAGGCCTATATCCAACTTACCGTTTTTAGCGAAATTGCTAGAGAAAATCGTTGCTAAGCAATTGGTGGCGTATTTGAACTCTGCTGGTTTGTTTGCGAAAAATCAATCGGCATACAGACAGTTTCATTCAACAGAGACTGTCCTTTTGCGGGTCATTTCAGATCTGATTGTTGGCATGGAAACCGGTAAATTAGGGTTGGTGTCTATCCTTGACATGAGTGCGGCTTTCGATACGGTGGATCACAGCATCCTTCTAAATGTGCTTGATACCGAATTTGGCGTTCGGGGGTGAGGTACTCCAATGGATGAAATCTTACCTGTCTGGACGAGTAGGCTCAGTAACTTTCAATAAATTTATTTCACCTGAAACTCCAATTGAATTTGGAGTTCCCCAAGGTTCCGTCTTAGGTCCCATTCTCTTTCATTCTGTATACGAATCGTCTTGAACACCTCATTCACTCGGCTGGATTTGAATCACAAAGCTATGCAGACGATCGTATAATTTTCAAGTTTTGCTCTCCGGATGAAAAAGACATCCTAAAAAATGAGGTAGTTGACTTTATTGATACAGTTTCAAGTTGGATGTCTGTAAATAAACTCAAACTTAACCCGACCAAAACAGAATTTATCTGGATAGTTTCTCCCGGAAGGCAGGCCCTTCTTGACTCCAGTCCGATACAAATACAGGATACCGATATCATTCCTTCCAAATATATAAAATTTCTCGGTTTCATTATTGACAATTGTATATCTCTTGAGTCGCAAATCTCAAAGGCTGTGAGTTCTGGATTTTTCCATCTAAGGCAGATTAAATCAATCAGAAGATGCCTTCCTTCTGATGCGGCTAAATCACTTATAAATTCCTTTGTCGTCTCACGTATGGACTATTGTAATAGTGTATATGCTGGCCTCCCTCAGAAAAACAACTCAACAGAATACAGTCCGTCTTCAATGCAGCGGCGAGAATGATATATAGTGAGTCCAAATATTGTCACATTACTCCACTTCTGAATCGCCTTCATTGGCTTCGATACCCTGAAAGAATAGAGTTTAAGATTTGCCTTACAATTTTTAAAGCACTGCAGGGAATGGCACCGGCCTATATATATCGGAACTGTGTGTCCGACAAGCCTTAAATAGTAGACAACTTACTTTGAGGTCGTAGCAAACGTAGATACTGCTGTTCGATTAATTGAACCATCTCGATCAAATAAACCTGTTTACTATGATCGCTTTTTTGGTGTATCTGGTCCAGTCATCTGGAATAAGCTTCCCACAAAACTTGCCAACATACAGAACCTAGCAGAGTTCAAACGAGTCTTAAAAAAACCAAATTGTTTAAAAAAATCCTTGCACATACAAAACGTAACTTATTAAAATTTAATTTCTTAGAAAACGTCCCTAATTTGCTTTGTTTCGGTTTTCTCCTTTCTTTTATCATTATAACTCAATGTCCTCACTATCTACTGAAAACCATATACTCATTGTCATGAAATATTCATTTTCTTTTGTTACTTGCTATATTTACACTGTTTGCATTTTTATAATCGTTTACTTATAATACTTGCATATTAATGTTTTAAGTGCCAACATATTAACTGTCCTCAATCATATTTTCCTTTTCTTTGATTTGACAAATGTGTTTAAATGAATTCATATGTTTCATCTAAATTTTTATACCCTTAGCTCCTGGTAAATTGTTTTTTAATCTGTTGATGTACACATACACTGTTATACCCATATCTGAACCTTTTCTCTCGTGATTTATGATAACGATCATTATTTTAGATAGTTTTAATTTGTATACATAGTATGTATTATTTTCTCCTTATTAGTTAATCTTATTAGCATAATTAATTTAGCAAAAAGCGCACTTGAGGTGAAATATCACAAAACTGCGCTATATAAGTTCACTGTTATTATTATTATTATTAACGTAATACGATATTTGATTTCAAGAGCGATTCTGCATTAACGCTCTGCACCTGCGGTGACGCGACCTATAGATTTTTTTTTTTTACGTGAATACCGCACAAGAGTCTCAACTGCTCCCAACCGTCTAGAGCCAGTGAGACTATGGCATTCCTAAATAGGATATGTTGTGAGGCTGAAGGTAGTGGGGAGGGAAAGGAGATTGTGAAGGGGAAGGTTGGGAAGTACCTGGCTATTCAGATCTGGTCACCAAACACGGCTAAAGCCATTTCAAGCAACGTTTCGATTCTGAATGGTGGTCTTTCACCAGGACGATACTTAGAGTATCATCTACCACTCTGGAACGTGCCGAAAATATACTTTTTTATTATTTTTACATGAATTAAATGTGTTATGACACATATTAATTAAATAAAAGTAATTGGCGGACGCCGGGTTTGAACCCGCGACCTTTGAATTCGTAGTCGAGCGTCTTACCACTCGACCATGGAGGCCGTAGATGACTCGAGCTTTCAGCGACTTATTACTACAGACAATTCTCGACTTTGTATAAAAAGGATGAGCATTTGCAATCAGTAAATATTACGTATAGTAATAGTAATATTATTTGGATGATTTGTATAACGATGTTTTTGTGAAAAATCACCTCAGGGCGCTGTACAGATCTTATTTTCAATCATTAGATATTAATTCCTAGTTTAAAGAGAAAATATACAGGAATATACTTACCTGGAGGTCTTAAGAGATATACACACTTGTTAACTTAAAATCATAATTATGATCTTTATATAATATTATATATATTTTTTTTTTTTCCGATTTAGGGCATGGGAGCGAAATTAAAAATGGACTTTCTGAATTTGTCGTACAGTACTACTCAATAAGATAATTGTAGCTAGTGTTAGGCATTTAAATAGTTTTATGGTAAATTTAGCGATAGTTTTGATAAGTTTTGTAAAGCACCCTTGAGGTGACATGTATTATAATTATACGTCTTCCTTCCCTACTGCGGTTTTCCCGAACGAGGATGCAGGAGGAATTGAAAGTTCAGTTCGAGGAGCAAGTTTGCCAAACTGTCATTAATGCTCCCGAAGGAAATAATAATATTATTACAAACTACTATAGCAGCGAAGGGTAAACTAACAGAAATGTTGACGAATTATTAGAAACATGATAACAAGATTAAGTCGAATTATAATATTAAATGACTAGTGGCGACAGGTGACTATTCTAGAAAAACGTATTTTTAAATAGTCACTTTAGTCATATTATGATTATCAGGAATGTGGGGCGGTACTCCAATTGTATTTTTATGGTGGTAGTCGTTGCATTATTTCCCACTCAGCTATACAACTGGGACACGGTTGTTCACATATATCTCCTGTAACAATTTCGCTTGCACCGCATTCAATGAGTTCGCTTTCCTCTTATTGCCAGTTATTCCAATACGACAGCAGCGACTTAATGTCTGTGTATGAGTTTGACTCATAAAACAGTCCTAAAAATATTGCTCAACCTCAATTAAAGCCAAACCAGACAGAATATGTCCATCTAACAATGTAATCAAAACTATGGTTGAACAATTATAATGCAGCAAGTTGTTTTAATATGTACAATCGATGGTTGCACCAACAATAATATCCTGTCCACAGTTGATTTGCAAGACAAGGTGCATTCCGTTTACTAAACCAATTGTAAGAAGTTATTGTTGCCTACAGTTCGGGTATGTTACCCTCTTCAGGTACCTAATAGTACATCACTCCAGCCACACAGGTAGTCAAATATAATGCCAATAATTTACCTCCAGGCATTGTTGCCGCCAGGTTATAAATGGGTTGTAACTCCGCAGTAATGCCGGTAGGACGTGTTTGAAAAGCGGTAAATCGGGCAACAGTGTGCTAGGTGCGAGTCAGCAAAAAATACTTGCCAATAACCGATAAATACAAAAGAATCCGTGGACACTGAGAACAGTCTCATTCAACTGCGTGAGTTTTCTCCGCAATGCACCTTGCGTAGTGAAAAGATGCATTTCTTAGAATGAATAATGTTTTGTGTTCATCAGTAGAAGTGGCCATTGCTGTACAAAATCGGTACCCCCTATTGAAATAATACTAGTCTGACAATAAGGAAAACAATAATACTTAAGCCAATTGCTTACCAAATAACTATAATATACATTGCGAATACACACTCCGCCTGTCGCGATGGAACATTCAAATAATTTAATTATATTTTAACTAACTAAACTAACTAACCATCACGCCGTTTCCCCGCAGGGGTAGGCAGAGAGGACGGACCGCCATATAAATCTGTCTTGGCACACACTCCTTGCTTCATTTTACATTCATACATCGTCTCATACATACTCTTCTGTTATTCTGACTCTTCACATGACCCGATTCAAGTATTTGATTTACTTGATCGTGCCATGTCTTTCTCAGGCGTCCTTGACTTCTTTTTCCATTCACTTTCGCATCATATATTCTTTTCACACTCCTTTCTTCGTTAATTCGCTCTACATGCCCAAACCATCTAAGCGTCCCTTTCTTGATCCTATTCATTACGCTCACATCAGCCTTGCATTCTTTCCGGATATCCACATTTGTAATACGGTCATACAAGGTTTTACCGCACATCCGTCTCAAAGATCTCATTTCCACAGCATTCAGTCTACTTTCCATGCCTCACTGCCATACATCAGGGTTGGTATAAGCACTCCATTGTGGACTGCTAGCTTCGCTTCTTTGGACAATTTCTTATTTGCCCCAACAGCGTTCAGTCCTCCATTAATGTTTCTTGCATTCACCCTTCTTTCAATATCCGTATCAGCCTTTCCGTCTCTTGTAAACATACTTCCTAAATACACAAACTCATCCACTTGCTCCAAGTATTCATCATTCACAACTATATTGCACGCTGTTCTCATGCTCTCTCTTTTCAAACACCATCACTTTGGACTTGCTTTACATTCATCATCAACTCATTTTGCATACAAACTTGGTTCATCCTAGACACGACAAAATGTAGATCTTCCATATTGTCAGCAATCAGCACCGCATCGTCCGCATACAATAAGCAACATACTTTCACATTGTTCATTTTCGCGCCCAAGCCCACACCTTTCAATTCTTGCATACAATTATCCATGTACAAATTGAACAACCACGGTGACATTACAAAGCCTTGTTTTACACCTTTTGTGATGTTAAACCACTTCGTAAAATCACCGTTCACTCTAACACATGCAACCCTTCCCTCGTACATGGACGCGATTGCTTGTATAAGATTTGTGTTAACTCCATACATGGATAATACCTTCCACAATTTGTTCCTGTCAACTCGATCATACGCCTTTTGCAAATCGACAAAAGCACAGAAAAGTTTCTGGTTTTTTGCCAAAAACTTCTCTGTAAGCATCCGCAATGAAAAATTTGATCCATGCACCCCCTTTCACTCATGAAAGCACCTTGAATGTCCCAAATTTTGTCTTTTGTTTTCATTCTTACCCTTTCAATCAATATTCTACCATACAGCTTGCCAACTGAACTAAGTAAGCTTATAGCCCTATGGTTCCCACATTCCATGCGTGACCCTTTACCTTTGTACAGAGGCATGATCACAGCCCTTCTCCAATCTAATGGCGTGTAACCCTCCTCTAAACACTGGTTAAAAAGTTTGCATAGCCATGTGAGAACTACAATTTTACGTCCAGAAAAATTGTTTTTAAAAACAAATCGCATTCAATTTTTTTAGATCACGATGTGCCTCAACGAATATTTCGTATGTAAGCGAATAATTGGATTACACCTAATTTAATTCAATTAAATACATGTTATGAGTTATTTAAAGAATCATAAGCACAGTTGTTAATAATCACTTATCAATCTGTAAGAGATTAAAATGTTGTCTTAAATACTTAGTACAGATTTTTATTATTATTATTCCCCAGAAGATGTCACAAACAAGTGGTGGGCAGCAAAAAGTTGATTTTATTTTTTATGAAATAAAAACATTGTAAAAAATAAATTCAATGAAAAAAAGCAATTTATTGATTAACTTATTACAAAAAAACGTTCAATTCGACCTATTGGATGCTGAGATTATCTCCGAGATTAAATACCTTTGAAATCATTTCCTGGTATTTTTCCCGAAGCTTATTATTAATAATATAGTCAATCATTATTTCAATAAAATGGATTTTAGAGATACTTTTACATTAAGACGATTAAAAAAACACTTCTCGCCCCTGGAAGGAGTTGATGATTAAATTTTGTTTACTAATTATGGCATAATTAGTAAACAGTATTAAACTACTATTTGTTGAGTCATAATTTATTATGAAATGATGGAAGAATACTAGCCATTGGCTCAACCTCGAAACAAAGATAGAAAATACACACGTGTTCATTTTCGTAATGACTCACCCCGCCACGAACAGACTTTACTTCCCAGACAGAAAGAAAAACGTGGGTTTAGGACCAATAGATAATAATTGAATGATAATGAAATAACAACTTTGTATAAGACCACATATTTAATTTTTTAATTTTTATGACCACCGGTTTCGCTTAGCCTAAGCATCATCAAGGTAAAAAATTAAACCAAACAAAAATACAAAGTGTGCGGTTATAAAAAATAATATACATACAGAGGGAGACACAATATAAAATAAAAAAGAAGAGAACAGTGAGAAAACAATAGAATAACATTTAAATTATAACAAAGGAACAGAGAGAAAGAGACATATGTATAGAAGTCAACTGAGAAGGTGATTAAAGAATAATGAGAAATTTTATGAGTTCACGGGAAATATACCTAACATTGGACTACTGGACCAATTTAATTCATTATTAAGAATCTGACTAAAGTGATTCCTTAATATGAAAAAAAAGATAATAATTTGGTTAGATTTCCTCGGTTTGCTGAATAGTGAAATATAAGTAGAAATTATGTTTCCTGGAGTAAAAAACCGATTTTCACTAAGTGATAAGTTGATCGATGATATTTGAATATTATTATATGAACAAAAACCCTGTGATATACCTTTATGTGCCACGTGTGACAAACAATAACAGTAACAAGTGGGAATTCAAAAACGCTAAAGCATCTAATTCATATTTACGAATGATGTCGGCTAAAGATTTTGTGGTATGGTAGCATCATAAAATTTTATTGCAGATTTTTTAGACAATATTGATGTAAGCAGCATATCGCCTGTCGCGGCAATAAACTTTTTCGTCATGTGTTTTCTAACGCGTTTCGTTCAATTATTAATTTATTTAGTTATATGAATAATATTTAGGTACATACACAGAAATATTAAAACATACACTAAAAAGCAAAACAACAAACATTAAAACAATAATTTTAGGTGTGTCGTATAGTATTTCTTATCGAGAAGTATATTTATTCGGCCAAATGTATTTTCTTCTCATCTAGGCATTTTTGCGACTAACGGAGCGACATTCTTGATGATCTTGATGATCTCACTTCCGTTTAAAGGAAAGAAAGCATAAGTATAGTCCACGAATAAAAAACAAATGCCGACGTTGAACGGCAGCCTATAAAAGATGAATAATTAATTCAAATTCGCCAGGATGTTCCTTTGAAATATTACAGAATCTGCCACGAATTGAATTTCAATCCCGATTTAAATAAGCTCGGTTTTAATGATAAAAAAATAGAATTTCGCAAATTAAAAACATATACTGCACATATGACAGACTAAGTTTCAGGACAGGTCCAGGCAGTGGCGTACATAGAGTTTTTGATCAGGGTAGGCAGTAGGAAAAACAGTGGATTAATTGATAATATAGATAGATAAAATTAAATATCACTGATTTCTATCGGTTTTATCTATAAAATAACTGCCTTAGACACTAACAAAAATACTAACACAAACGAGCCACTTGAACGCGCAACAGCTCACAGCGTACATATTGTGTGTAGTCTAGTGGACATAATTTTCTCTGTCGTTGGCGGCGTTTGAGCATTAGTTACTGCTTTTGACACAATATAGTAGGTAGGTATAGTGAGGCGTTCGCGGCGATGTGATTAGCTCTCAGAGTAACAGATTAGCTAAATTTCGCAGGTATTTTTGAAAACGTAGATTTATTTTTTGCAATAATTTCATATTATTTATTCCAATATTATAAGGAGCGTGTAGGACACTATAAGGCTCGTACGCGGCACTTCCAGGGCACGCTCAGGATACGTATAGGGGCACTGTAAAGAACGTATAAGGCATTATGAAGCACGTATAGGGCAAGTATTTGGTTTCATAATTAACGTATACGGCACTGTAAGGCACGCATTTGGGACACTATAAAGCACATATGTAGTCCAGGGCATGTTCAGGGTTCGGTTTAGTAGTAAACTACGAAACCGCTTTATAAGGACAGGTAAGAGAACTGGCTTCGGAATGCTCCCAAATCTTGAAACTCGTTTGGCAGCGCCTCCATACAACGATAATTTATTATTCTCAAAGTGCTAATTCGTGTCCAATAGCAAACCAAACATACAACGCGATGGTATTATGAAAGTTGCCGAGCAAAGTCGAAAGAGATTACACCCTTGATAAATACAAATAACGCCATATACGAGATATTCATTGATCATATATAACAACTTTTTACCTGTAATAAATAACACGATTCGTGTGGATTTTGGACCATTACTAGTACTAAAAAGTCAATGAGGAATAAATTTAGAAAATAAAACTATTCAATAAAACTTTTAACAGAGATAAGTGAGAGCTTCTAGCATGGAACTATAACAAAACACATTATTATTGTGCCGTTCTCCCTACATATATTGATATTGTGTTTTGTCTTCAGGGTAAGTCTGTTGTAGATGTGATAATAAACACTCATCAAGAAAAGGAAAGAAATTTGCTCAAAAATGGGAGGGAAGAAACAAGGAATTTAACAAAAGACAGGCTGTCTTAGTTGTATCTACAAATAAGTAATATGATAATGTTAACACTAGACAACTCAAAGGTTACTAAACCTTTTGACAAGCCAACCCCCTTTAAATTTGATTAAATTACTAGAGACAAAAAGATGGTTCAAGCTCTGTGTTAATGATGGGCGCTGCAAAGCTACCCGAAACGTTAACCCAAAGAAAGATATCACAACATAATCAATTTTTTTTTAGTTAAAAACATTAACAGATTGTTAAAATTTTTAATATATGAAAACTTTAAAGCACACCTATTCAATTTCCAGTATTACAATTATTAATTCTGAAAAAGTTCGCGAAACTGAGTTTGGCAACCCGATACAATGATCGATACTTATTGAGCCTAGTTTATTACTTTTACTATGGTAGTGTATTTATACTATAGTGTTTTAACAAGTTTTTTGCACATACCTACTACTATCATAATAGTTAATATATTATTTACTCGACCCCGCATTTGACTGCATTGAATATCCTAAGCATTAAAATGAGTACATTTCAGTAGAAAATGATTATATTTTTAGATCACCAGACCTTCACTTACATCTAGTAAACATAGAAAATATCGGCAATAAATGATGATTTTGGTCTATTTTTAACATAATTTTAAAGCCGGATGTTTGGGAAACGAAAACGGAAAAGCGTGTTTCGTCGAAGCCAGAGGGCGAGATTATCGATTTCTGACGGCAGAGGAATAACATATTTCACGGTGCTGCTTTTTTATTGAAAACTTAGCAGTGGTAAGGGATCAGATTCACTGCTGCTGTAGAGGGGGAGAAGTCAATGAACCGGTGCAATAAGTTGACATAATACTCAATATTGACTGTCTGGAGTCAGCTTGGGCACAACTTCACTGGCAGTGATAATGATGCAAATAAAGCAACGTGCAACTATTTCCAGCTTTCTGTTTAATTTCTCATTATTAAAATAAAATTTCATAAATTTGTTCCATTTATTTTTTAATAAAGGCACCGTTTCAACCTGCTACGGACATCCCCAGACTGTTAGATTTGAGATTTTAAATCAGTCTGGTGATGCCCGCATCTGGGCAACAAAAAAATAAAAAAGAGAGGTGTAAAGTTTTAAAGTATTACAATGGAATTCCGCCACGAACTGAGGGCGCTAAAAATACAAATATTAAATAGATTTTAATGAAAAGAAAAAATAACTGTGATAAGACCACAAATTTTATTTCATTTTTTATGACCGACCGGTTTCGCTTAGCCTAAGCATAATCAGGGTAGAAAATTAAACTTAACAAAACATACATAGTGTGCGGTTATATTAACATACAGAGGGAGAACACAATTTAAAATAAAATAAGAGAACAGTGAGAAAACAAAATAATAATAATAGATTTTAATTTCTCATTGATCATAATTTTAACCAATGATCGTAGAAGTTGATTTATGAAATATAATACGGGTAGTTAAAGGAAGATTCAATGAACTTTTAATTACGTAATTTCGACGCTAATACTAGTAAAAAAGACTTCCCATAGCATAGTTCACTAGCTCTAGAACGTTGGGACTCTTAGTGGTATTCACTATAAAAAAGGTTAGATGATTGCTGGATATCCTGACCCATGGAAACTGTATTGGTGTAAGCCGGATCAGTGCAACTCGTGAACATTGCATTTGAATGAAGCTGAAAATCATCACTGAACATTCAATAAAATAAAATAAATGAGTATTAGCAATATGTAAATATTTGCTTCCTGAATTGTACGAAAATCATTGCAGATAATACTGAACCCGTGAATCGAATAGAAGATAATTGTTTGACTAGTTCACCGAACGTTCACAGCGGTTGATTTTACGAAACTGTGAAGTGAACAAGAGACAAGTCAAAGCTTTACGTGCGCAGTCCGCCAGAAGCGAGCGCCAAAAAAACCATCGCTAGTTGTTCCCCGTCGTGGCATCTGCGTTTAGCATTCATAACCCGATGGTTCGTCTTCCGATTTGGTATTAATTCCGCGTGGTTCTGACACCTCCGTGTCGATGCTTGTCTCGGGGACAATTGACAATTGTCTGGTGAAAGAATTGAAAGGGAAATAGACGAAGGTAAAAGCTCGCGAAGACATGTATTAGTTACGTATTGAAGATAACAACTTTAGTACTCGTAATGAATTTCAACGACCACCGTGACAGCGATACATAATTTTATGTTTTATTTAATCAGTGTTCAATTTGAAGTTTCATCTGGTTCCCTTTATCGCCCACCATGTTAGGGTATCCCTGTGGTCTCAGAGCAATAATATACCAGGAGGGAGCGCTAGTGTAGTCAGTATTAATGATTTTTGCCTGGCTGGGGCGTGGCTAGGGCTAGGGTATTTGTACATCCATTCATAGCACATGTCGACATAATGTGTTTGTTTATTTGTATGACCAATTTTTCACAGTATTGTTATTAAGAAAAATTTAGGATATAAACCTAAAAAACCGTTTAGTTCTGTCCTGTTATGTCGCATAACAAAACGTAGTGGGCGGAGTCGCCGGAGACGCGGGAGACGGAGAACATGATTACATACCTAAAAGCGGAGCTATATTATATGAGAACTTGTCTTATCTCTTTCTTTCTCACGATTTACGACGTAAAAAGCCGAAGAAAGCGATTTATGGTAAATTTGTATAATATACATATATATATATATATATATATATATTTGGATAATTTGTATAGCGCCGTTTTTGTGAAAAATCACCTCAAGGGCGCTGCGTATAGGTTGGGTAAAAAAAATTAGCTCTCTCTCCATATATATTCTTGCTCTGAGGTTGTGGCAGATGATGTGCTTAGACACGGTACTTAACACGTAACAGTAGATATTAAACAATCATGCAGTTATAAATACTCATCAAGTCAGTTCTGTAACGTATTATTGATACATGAGCTGCATTCCCTTGAGTGAGTAAATAAATGAAAATGACTTTGAACTTACCTTGAAATTGCCCAGACTAAAATATATACCTTAGTGTTAATTATCACTTTAGAAGACTTCTAAAATGATTTAACGATACAAAGAGATGAAATGTTTTCAAACAAAACCGCGATTGTCGTTATAGTCGACCATCATTGCGCTGATGGAGTTGCCAGGTGCGAGGGTAATCTTCCTTCACCAGCTCACATTGAATACACAATAAGCTTCGCCCTTTGGGTGGGCGACATAAATAACCGCAATTACTGGCACCGGTGGCACCTGCAGTTGTCAAACGGCTTAGGGGGCGTAAAGTAGGTGAAGTCGTGACTAACACATGGTGTCCTGCGCGTTGGCCCTGCGCATGCGGCGCGGCGTGTTGTGCCAGCTGTGGGGGCGGTTGGAGGGGCCCCCGTCGTCCGAGCAGCTCCCGGCGGCCTCGGAGCTCGCGCGCCTCTCGCGTCCCCGGCAGCCGCGCATCACCGCCAACACCCGAGGTCACTCCCCCACACTACTCTCTCTTGCACACATCGGCACGGTGAATTTCGAGATCTTAACACTGCGAGGAACCAGAGGATTGATAAAGCGACGACATCCCTGATTGTACTATTACTTGATTAGGTCATCTAACAACACTAGATGGCGCTCATCGCAAGAACTAGTGTGCAGCGGCATCCCTGATTTTATTATTATTAGGTTAGCTTATACAACGAAACTAGATAGAACCGACTCACTCACTCAAAAGTCACTTTTTATCACTTAAACTAAGTTGTGATTCACTAAACACTGTAATGACCACAATTATGGTTCTGCTGTTCTAGATGTCCGTTGAAACTTCGGTGTTTATTTTTTACGTGATAAAATGTGCACATATAAAATAACGGTAAAGATTTAAAAGAAAATGCAGGTTTTCATTCGTGCTTCAGTGAGTTGCTCTTCTCACGGGTGAATTCAAGTGCAAATTTGTGAACTTGCCCGACTACACAGAAGTTTATGAAGACGTCCTCGAACGTGAGATTCGTGACTGTCGATGGTGTAGATTGATAAATATAAACTCACATAAACCAATTTCCAACCAACCAAAACCCACAGCGGATTTTTTTACACAAATTCAATGGAGCTCATCAATGGTCAAAGATTGCCGCCCTAGTGAAACTAAATTGCAAACCAAAGAGCTCATCAGCTTACTAGAAAATAGAACCGGATTGATTGAGTTAGTTGGACGAATGTTGCCAAAACATCCTGGATGAAATAAACTGACTATTCTTCGTATCCTATTATAATGGTCTGGTTGTGACATTATTCAATAATAATAACATCTAGGAAGAGTAGAGATAATCACAAGTTTATACCACGAGTGCTATTCAAATGACATATAAATTTACAGAATTGGTAGTATTATCTACAACATATCGAGTGTTTTGAGTAAAAACAGCTTGAGTTAGACAACCTATTAGAATTGAATACTGGAATTAATTAAGGCTCTAAGTGCCAAAAAATTAACAACTTTTTTTTTTACAGAATCGTATTTTATGATGTAAATAAAATACGATTCTTTATAAAAAAAAACAGTTTTTATTTTTTTGGTACTTAGAGCCTTAATTAATTCCAGTATTCAATTGTCGAAATTGATAGTCATTGCCGCATAATATACCGTGCAATTAATTATTTATCCTGACAAAGGCACAATATTTAACGTCAATATTAGTTGTTTATATACAAATTACCAATTGTGATTTCTTGGTGTTAGCAAAATTTGGTCGTTGATCCTTTTAAAAACTTTAATTACATGTTTCGTAATATTCTAGTACCCTCTCCCATCGAAGGTTGGCTATTTTCCATCAGACAGTCACGTAGGTTTGAGCTATGAAAAAACACCTAATACTCCTAATTAAAAAAAGTTAAACTCGACACTAACATTCGTCCTCATTAACGCTATTTTTCCGCAGTCTTCACTGTCTTGAAATTTAACGATATATAACTTACGCCCTTTTAGCTTGGACAGGCTATTTGACGTAAGGCCATTCTAACGATCTTCATTTTCTTTCATCAGTTTATACAACCTTCTCTCAGAATTCAGATATTTTCTTTATCTCCTATGTCTTCTGGGTTTTAGTGGCAACGGTGACCATTTGTTTACGCTTGGATACTAAGATTGAAAAAAAGTTGCAAGTCTCTTTTTCGATTGAAGATTTTACGCTACTTAGTGCGCGGCAACGAATTCCACCAAATCAAATTTTTAATACGAAAAATGACATAAAAAAAGTTAATACTTTCTTTTCAATCATAAATAATGTTCAGCGGCCAAGGCTTCTAGCCCGTATCAATCTACTTTGTATAAGTCAACTTTGAGATACCTACATTAAACTTGAGTGGACGGATTCTACAATGGCTAACGACAGATCTCGCTTCGTCCGTAATCACTCGATTAGAATTAGAAGAAAATGCCATCACTGGGGAATAGTTGATGTGCACGTGCACAGTTTATAGAAAAGCGTAGGCAATAAACGAAAAGTAGCACGAGCGTAATTATTACCATTCTTTTAATCTGCATAGTATAATCGCGTGATCTCAATGGATTGTAAGCTAACTAATAGCTACGGAACTTTACGCTAACACCAATCGCAAGCTAAACGCGCCAGTGCATATTGACTGCAACAATTGAACTAGGCGAAACTAACGAAGTAGAAGAGTGAACAAATTATGTTCCCTCAGTCGATATAGAGGTATTCCGACGTGTATAATGGCGATTATTCAATAAATAATGTTGATCCCGCTGAGACAATTAATAAGGAGGTAAAGTGTTTTTTTTTTCAAACTCAGTACAGTAATAAAATTTAAAAACCTTTTATGGTTGACCAGTTCGTTAATTCTCAGAGATGTTGGTTGTATAATATTTATAACTGTTACAGGATCACGCGAGAAGGTACAGAGTTGACAGAAAGCACTTAGCTAAAATTAAATAAATCTACGCTAGTTTTTGTTGTGCACGTAGGGGAAGACGGGTAGGAGAGAGCCATGGGGAGGATGAATAAATCGTGTATAAATTGATATAAAAAACTTTATTACCAAGGAAATAACAAAGAGAGCATTGTCACTATCATATTTAATCTGTTGCTCTTCCAACAGTGAAACTTATAGATGCGTACAGACATAATCGGCAGATCGTTAATCCAGAGTTGAGTCGACTTGAGACACTACGTCAATAATTACAATTGATTGAATGCAACAGGTGCCAGGGTCGAAGGTAATGAGAGATGATCAATCAAGACCCAGTTGTAGGAATGCAATAATTAAACGTTATAGAAATATTTGACTCCTAAGAACACGTCTAAGAATACAAAATAAATTATTAGCTAAGCACTGTAAGGGATATACATAATATTTTCCAACCTTCCTCTTCCTCATCTCCTTCCCTTCCCCACTCACTACAGCCTCACAACATACCCCAATAGGGGATGTCATAATCGCACTGCCTTCGGACAGTAGAGATTTTTGTGCGGTATTTACTTTTTTTAAAATATTTTAGATGTAAACCTACTTTAAAGACATAAAAAAACATATTTTTTTTAGTTTTTAAGTATTTAAGAATTAATTAATTCAATTTTAGAAGTTTTTCAATAAACATAGCGAGCTAGACCGATGTCGAAGAAACATTTTCACCATTTATAATTAAGTTAAAAAAATACGTTTTTTAAATTAAGTTGTATTGTACTTAAAAGAATATTATTGACATAGATTCAATCCATCGGTAGGGAAAGTGAATTGCTACGACATTTGTGCAGTTCGTAAAAGGAAGCGCACAACTGAAGTGTCAAAACGAAGTTAGCAGTGTTCAGTCAGTGTATTGTCTCCCCCTTTCTTATAACCATAAAATTTTCCAGAGGTCGAGGCTTCAAGCCCAGGTTGCGCTAATAAATTTTATTAATATGTATTATAAATCATAACATATTTAATTAATACAAAATAATATATAGTATATTTGCGGCACGTTCTAGAGTGGTAGAAGTATCGCCCTGGTGAAAATCATTCTGAATCTGAATAGCCAGGTACTCCCCAACTTCCTCTTTCCCATCTCCTTCCCTACTCCTACCTTCAGCCTCACAACATACCCTAATTGGGGATGCCATAGTGTCACTGGCTCTAAAACGGTTGGGACTCTTGAGCGGTAATTACTATAAAAAATCTGAAAAATTAGAGGAGAGTGCGTTTTAGGCTCTCCGGACCCATCCGGGTTAACACATAATTTTATGAACGAGTCCCCGACCCGACCAGTAAGGGGGGATTAAGGTGACGATAAGAAAGAATTTATCAAATTGACATACCTATTCACTATTCAGCGATGATACATTGAAACTAAACTATCAAAAGTCGTAAAGGGTTGTTCACAAAGAGAAGATATAACACTAGAACAGAATAGTATTCTTGGTTACTGCGGAATGCCATTGAAAAACATAAATACAAAATGAATTACGACAATCCTCAACAGCTGCCATGTTTCACCAGCGACGTCTGTCGGAAGCACGTCTACCTTCATTTCCGAGCAGGACAACAGAACCGCAGAGGTGTCGCCGCGCAGTGGCGTATCGTCAAACTGCCAGACCCGGGCAAACCTGCTCACCGCCCCCTGCCCACCATGGCAAATAAGAATACAAATATGATCATTAATAATTTTACTTGCTGATGTCCGTATAATTTGTCTGGTATTAACATTCAAGACCAGTCACATTACGCCACGGGCCAGCATTTTAGTTTTTTTTAGCCAAGCAAATAATGATTTTATCTAATCAAGGGTATAGTTATTTGATGCACAAATAAACTGTTGACATTATATGTACCCCAGTTTAAATCTGGGTAAGTAAATGAACACCACAGGAAAACGAAATGCTCCGACAATTCATTATATCTAGGAATGAAGGAATGTAATACGACAAGCGGAAATTTGGCGTCATATGGCGGCTAAAGGAAGGGATCTGTGCTCAGCAACATTAAAATTCTCAACATACGAATCTAATATGTCGTATAAGGCAAAAGGGCTCAAACGACACTTTGGTCAAAAATGATTCTGAAGACTTTTGTGGCCCTTCAGCCATCTAAAATATATTAACCATTTGGGAGAAGATTTGCCCCATCGACACAAGCTTGGGACTGTTTAAGCTTTTTGTAGCTTCAGGAAAACTCAGTGAGGGCAATAAGTTACCTGAGTTAACTTATTTTTTTCAAAATCCAACCAGGTACTGAAGATTTATGAATTTTACTGTAAAAAAAAAAACTTTAAAGTGCTCTGGTGTAATGTCTCTAAATGGTGCTTCAAACCTTTTGCTTTTTCGGCGACGATATGTATCTACACATATGTTATTCGTTTTCCAAGAAATTGGATATCGCTACGCCACTGTAATCCTGCATTTTGGCCGCCATGTCCCGACAACACGGAATATGAACATATTCGTAATGAACATACTCGTACATAGTGCGGCGCTCGCGCTGGCTTGTCTTTCTATGGAGGCGAGATGTTTGTAATTTCAAGAATAATATTACGTCCGTATCTCTGAATTACCTTTGTTAAATGAGTACAGCTTTCACGAAGGTAAAAAACCTTTTTGAATAAATGAAACGTTGACTTTCTGGGGCACTCTTTGGGATGCGGAATAATTAGACTTTATTACTCAGAAGAGGCAACGGCCTAATTGAAGGAGTAAATTGAAAATTCATAGAAATTCGGAGGTGTTACCAAAGGTCTTTAAAAGTTGAAGTAAAGAAACAATTGTTGAAAGAAATTAAAAAATAACTTTGTATAAGACCACGAATATTATTTCAATTTTTATGATCGACCGGTTTCGCTTAGTCTAAGCATCATCAGGGTACAAAATTAAAATAATATTCATGGTCTTTTACAAAGTTATTTTTTCTTTTCTTCAAATATGTCAAACCACAAAGTGATTGCTTTCTAAGAAAATACAATAATTTATTATTTTATTTTGCGAATGCTGTGAGACCTAAGGAAGTGGGGGGAAAATGCGAAGAGAAAGGTAGTTACTCACCAGAGCAACACTGAGAGTATACGCTAGCGAAATAACTAACTTACAATCACGCAGGTATTCCCAGAGGGTTGGGTAGAGAAGATGGACCGCCACACAGCACTTGGAACACGCTCCTCACTTCGTACACATACATACATCGTCTCATACCTACTCTTCTGCTATTCTGACTCTTGACACGACCCGAACCAAGTATTTGATTGGCTCGATCGTTCTGTTTTCAGTGTCATGTCTTTCTTGGAAAAAAAATGTGGAGCTAGTTTTAGTTACGATCCGCCAACACATCCCTCATGCTGTTTACTTATACGTCACTGACTACCAAAACAACATCACATAAATGTCCATTAAAATAAATCTAATATATATTTCACACCGATAGAAGGAATCGCACATGATATGAAAGCCAAAAGTACGTCCCGAGGTACGAGTATCAGGAGCGATCCGCCAACACCTACCTCACGAAAGGCACAATGCATTCGGGGCTTTACTTTAGAATTTCGACGCCATCCGTCTGTGTCCGGCTTTCTCCTTTGCCGTCGTGGCGCCGCGCTTCCTTTGTCCGACGTTTTGTACTTTGTACTGCGCGCCTCGGCCTAGACTGAATAGCGGCCGCACGGCCTCCCAGTCAGTGTATCCACAAAGAATGCAGCCACACAGTAATATAACCACACAGTAATAGTCAGTCAGTTCCTACACGGAAAGAAGATAGCGCTGAATAACTTCGCCCATTCAACAATATCTCTCATTTAACTTCATCCGTGTGATGATAATTGGAACACCACGCCACTGAAACTTCTTTCGATTGCAGGGTCTAAATTTTTATCATGTCCTCATTTTTCATTAATTTTATCCAGAATTCATCATTGACTCCAGGCAGTTGAACTCTTGACGGCATCACAAAAAAAAACAAGCAAAATCTTTCCACTTTACCGCTACCAACACTGCACTGCATTATAAATAACAGAGGTCAGGGAACTTTTTACACCGAAATATTTTTTGTAAGACGATATTACCCCCTAATCCATTATTATTAACACATGTTAGCAAAATATATATGAATAAAATATCATACATGTAGTTTTTAATCTTCAATCTTGTCACTTTTATGGCGATTACAGTTTTTTTTTTACTTCTAGGCTAATTATTTATGCCGGTATCAAGAACGTATTTCTTTTTTTATCTAGCTGTACATATGTAATTTTTTTTTTTATGGAAATATTTATATATTTATTATTTTACTGTAATGCTAATATTAGTTTCCTTGCCCATATTGGCATCAACTACTGTAATATTTTATGAACATTTAAATTTAAAAAAACGGGAAATCTTCCCCTAGTTGGACAGTCCATAACATTCTTTGTAACAATTATGTTTTTATTTACTAAATAAATGTAATAAGTAAAATATTTGTTCAAATCTTTAAGGCGTAGAAAACTATCTGATTGATTTTTGAATACACAATAATTGTGGCACAACACAGAGACTACGCGCCCTTGAGGTGATATTTGTCACGAAAACGGTGCTATATAAGTCAGCCAATTATTATTATTACGCAAACATTTATCTTAAATTTCACGAACCCGGTAAACACGAAACGGTTTACGGAAAAACAGCTTCAAATTTTAAAAATTCAATCATAATTAGTTCAGTTTATTTGATTATTTTGTTTGTATGTATTACATCATCGTGCCATAAAATTTTCGTTTGAATCTGATTTAAGGTAATTCACACTGGTTCGCCGACCCCTGGTGTAGATGAACGTCTAGAAAACGGTTCTTTTTAATTCTGATCGATTTATTTCTTCGATGGAAAACCGATGACTAGTTAAATCCTGCCTGGGCAATACCCGTGGCAGAACGAACGTGCTTCTAACGCGTCGAAATGAGATTACAAAAAACAAATTGAATAATATTACAGAATAAAGTGCCCTATTATCCGAGCTCAAATGCTCAAATCCTGTCGCTAAGGGTGGCTATGAAGATTGCAAAGGAACAGAGGTGATAATAACAATTATTTATTAGAATTCTCTTTCAGTGTTGCATAACTACAGCAACGAATTAGATCGGTTCTAAGCTGAGGGTCATCCCACGCTTAACTGCCTCCGGTTGAAAAATGAACCTGTTCGTTGACCGTGCGTTGAGAACCAAGAAGCTAATGTTATTAGTTTTATCCATTGCATAACAAAAAAAACATCCCTTGTACTTCATTACCATTATGAATATGATTCCGTTTAGATAAGTAAGTAGAGGAAGGTGCCGCCCTCAGAGCAATACTATACCAGGAGGGATAGCTTGTGTAGTCAGGATTGTTCATTTTTTCCTGACTCGGGCGTGAATAGGGTATTTATAGATCCATTCATAGCACATGTCGACCTAATATTTTGTTAATTTGTATGACCCCTTTTTAACAGTACTGTTATCAACAAAAATATAAGATATAACCTAACAGACCGTTGAGTTATGTCCTGTTATGTCGCGCACTATACAAATTATCCAAATATTATTTATTATTATTATTACTTACGTAGTGGGCGGAGACGGAAAACATGCTTACATACCGAAAAGTGGTGCGACATTATGTGAAAACCTGTCTTATCTCTTTCTCTCTCACGGTTTACGACCTTAAAACCCGGAGAAAGTGATTTATCGTAAATTTAGTTTGGGTAAAAATATTTAACTCTCTCTTCTTATATATTCTTGCTCTGTTGTGCCGTCACTCATAACTCAAACCTGCGTGATTCTCTGGTGGAAGATAGCCAACCTTCGATGGGAGAGGGTACTAGAAGGATTACAAAATATGTAATTAAAAGGATCAATGACCAAATTATTGTAACACCAAGAAATCGCAATTGGTAATTTGTATATAACAACTAATATTGACGTTAAATAATGTGCCTTGGTCAGGATAAATAATTAATTGCTTGATATATTATCCGGCAATGACCATCAATTTCGATAATTCTAATAGGTCGTCTAAAATGGCTAAGCCCCGTGTGAACGAGGGAATCGATTGCTGGCAATTAATTTTTCTATTAGCTTTCGACACAATCGGATCAAATATAAACGGTGGTATTTATGACATTCATTAATAATAAGACACAAAATATGTTTTTACATAATATACATACACACAAGCTCAGATTTTTTTTCATGTAAAAAATATATATTAGTGTAAAACTTTACAATATAATGTACTATCTATTAAAAAAAATATAAAAATTTAATATTTTCGTAGAAAGTCCAAATCACTTTGTGGTTTGAAATATTTAAAGAAATGAAAATAAAAGTTTGTGTGATCACGGATATTATTTTAATTTTTTGATATATATTTTTTCTTTAATCCAATATTAGGTATATTTCCCGTTAGCTGATAAAATTTATCACTATTCTTTAATTTCTTTCTCAGTTGAAGTTTTGTCTCTTTCAATTCATATTATCTGTCTCTTTCTCTCTGTTCGTTTGTTATAATTTAAATGTTATAATTAGTTTTCTCATTGTTGTTATTTTATTTTATATTCTGTTCTCCCTCTGAATGTATATATAACCCCACACTTTGTATTTTTTTGTTTGGTTTAATTTGTACCCTGATGATGCTTAGGCTAAGCGAAACCGGCCGGTAGTAAAAATTAAAATAATATCCGTGGTCTTATACAAAGTTATTTTTACATTTCTTATAATAATTTAATATTACAAAATTCGATTAAACGCTTCTAGTTGAACATTATTTGTTGCGTGACAGGTGAATTTAAATTAATAATCAACAATAAATAGGAACAAGAACTATTGTGAACATATCACGTTCTTCCCATATGTCTAGCTAATGCAATACAACGGGCCGTCTCGATACCGGCTTCATTGCATTTCCACAGAGGTGTGTCCTATTCACGTTTCGTTATCTCTTTATTTCCTATACAACACTGAAATTGCGCCGTAAGGTGTACGCAAGAAATAGAATTCACTGAAAATGCATAAGAAAAGCCTTTTCACTGACAATACAAATTCAAGAAGCTTTCAATAGTGCGCGCTGGGAAAAATATATACATCGTCCGCTTCCATGCGGGGGGATTGGAAAGGAATGCACTAGGGCCCGCAGTGACTTATGCGGTTTATGAAAAACACTTAACTAATGCGGCATTAGGATTCCGCGAAAACACACTCAGTCATAAGTGTCCTTCAAAAATCCATTTAGTAATTGAAATACAATGATTTAAAAAAAATAACGTAATATCGGCGTTCTCAGGATTGTAAAATCTGAGAGCACTCTTGTAACCTTTAGATTAGTACTGTATCAAAATATATCTAGCTGTTAGAAATAACAGCTAGATGCCGCCAACGTCTAACGCTATTGACGAAAATTTGCGCTAACAGTTAGATATTATTACTAAAAATATTAGTACCTACATACGAATATTCTTCGACGCTATTATTATTGTATTAGCGTTAGCGCCAAGTAAACAAAAAGGTGTAAGAGTTTATGCATCGTAAGCGACATTATGTGTATCTTTTTATACTTTCTTACTAAACGTTTTAGTGGAATATCCTATCCGAAACGCGCGATACGTAGCTCCAAGAGTCAAGCGAATAAAATAATGGCTAGGTAAAATAATGACGGCACCTAAAATGTAACTGTTATGTATAATTCTCCGAATGTCACCAAAATATCTAACAGCTAGATATATTATAACGACGCCTCGTATTGTCATGTACCTATTATTTTAGTCTTTAAAAAGGTGTAAAAAGTGTGTGCGCCGTGCACAATATTATACGTAGTTTGGAATAATCTTTTGGATATATTTCTTCTTACTAAACATATCTGTGGACTTTCCTATCCGAAACGGCCGATACGTAGCGCCTAGAATCAAGCGACGAAAATAATGACAAGGCAAATATATCTAACAGCTAGTTACATTATAACGACGCATCACATTGTCATGTACCTATTATTTTATTCTTTAAAAGGTGTAAAGAGTGTGTGCGCCGTGCACAATATTATACGTAGTTTGGAATAATCTTTTGGATATATTTCTTCTTACTAAACATATCTGTGGACTTTCCTATCCGAAACGGCCGATACGTAGCGCCTAGAATCAAGCGACGAAAATAATGACAAGGCAAATATATCTAACAGCTAGTTACATTATAACGACGCATCACATTGTCATGTACCTATTATTTTATTCTTTAAAAGGTGTAAAAGTGTGTGCGCCGTGCACAATATTATACGTAACTTGGAATAATCTTTTGGATATATTTCTTCTTACTAAACATATCTGTGGACTTTCTTATCCGAAACGGCCGATACGTAGCGCCTAGAATCAAGTGACGAAAATAATGATAAGTAAAACATATATAACAGCTAGATATATTATAACGACAATGTCTTTTCATCGAGCTGTTATTTTACAACAAGGGATTATTATTATTAAAACCAATAGGCTCGTTATTCATTATTTTTTGCTAGTTAGTTTTATGTCAATCTCCTACTCGTTTAGTTTGGCGCGTTTTTACTCGTCGCGCGTGCATTCGATGTGTTTTTGTGAATTGAAGAATACGATCAATGGTGTAGTTGTCTAATGTTTATATTTTGTTTCACGGCCAAAGTGCAAATACCGAGTAAGCAAATAAATTAAGTTTTAGTAGACAATACGACGCAATATATTATTTTACTTTTTTACTATTGTATTTGCATTATTAGCTCATATAATTCAACGTCTAAACTTAATAATAATAATAAATGGATACATTTTATAGCACCGTTTTCGTGGGAAAATCACCTCAAGGACGCTTTGTGTACTTATATGTAATTTAGAAAATATAGTATATTGGTAGTTTACCAAAAAATAGTCAACGTCGGCGTTATTTTCAACGGTTATATTTAACAGTTAACAATCGCCAACGATAACGGCGTTGGCGTTTTTTCGAATTATATTTAACGCCCAGTACTACTTTAGATTCTGTGAAAAACGCTTTGAGAATACTAATTTAGGAAACAGTGTTATTTTTTATGTGAATACCGCACAAGAGTCCCAACTGTCCGGTGTTCTGGTTGGTGTTTTAGATTAGTTTTATTATATTATTATTTTATATTAGTTACTTGTACATCAAAGTTTACAAAGTATCAATTATAATTCATATTCCTTTTGACTAATAATAATAATATTAACTTATGTACTACTTGTCATTACTAATGTATTTTAAATGGTTCCTACAAGTTATTTTGAATGTATTGACATAATTTGGATGGTTTCCGGCAGCGCATTATAACATTTCATCCCTTTATAAAGTAAGCTATTTTGTATATTGGTTTTATTATTTTTGGTATTCTGATTTCTTTGCACGTCCTTGTATTATGTTTGTGAATATTTACGTTGTAAATAATTTAACTTTTTTGTTGGTGTGACTATGGCTTCCCCAATTCGGGGTAGGCTGAATGTAGTGGGAAAGGAAAAGAAAAGTGGCAGAAGGTTGGAAAGTACCTGGCTGTTAAAATCTGGTTCATAAATATAGCTAAAGCTATTTCAAGCAACGTTTCGGTTCTGATTGGCGGTCCCTCACCAGGGCGATAGTGGGAATATCTACCAGAAAAGCATTTTTACTCAATATTCGCATACTACGAATCGTGTTTAAATATATAGAAACCTCATGTACGAGTAGCTTTCAGATTCTGACCATACTAAAAACGCTTTTACAACACGATTTCAGAATTGCATAAATATATTTGTATGAAAAAGTTTTCATTTTAATTTGCAAAAAAATATTATAAACATCCTTATGTTATGCTGCCATATTCAAATTTATTTTTCGGTGAAATCTGAAAACCCTCTGGCGACTTCTAGATTATATTAAAAAACATGAATATATGAGAGTGTGTTAACAATTAAATTGAATTATAAAAACCCACCGAATCAAAAGTATTTATTTTAAGTAACAATTCAAATGTTGATAATTAACATTGATATCATTTTCCGCGTAGACCACACCACGTAAAATGCTATACGTAACACGTTCTACTCATAATCTTGTTTTTGTGAATTGATTGATGATGATTAGCAAAAGTTACACAGTATATGAAATAATGGACCTGACCATTGCAACATTCCTCGGTATGAATGATTTTTTTTATAAATAAAATTATTTTGGTGTCGAAGAGAATTTTGTTTGGAAAATCTAATGCAACTGAAATAATATAAACTTAGTTCAAACACCTATTTTAGTATCTACCTACTTACGATTCATCATAGATGGTACGTAATTTCACGAAACATACATAATATTAATAAGGCATTGAAACCAGAATGGATGATGCAAGATACACTACAATTCAGAATAAAAATAGGTTTCAAATTGTTTTTTTAATAGTGAATACCGCACAAGAGTCTTAACTGCTCCCAACAATCTAGAGCCAGTGAGACTATGGCATACTAAATTGGGGTATGTTGTGAGGCTGAAGGTAGTGGGTAAATGTGATACAAATCACTCCTCCCGAACAGCCAAATCGTTTTAATGTGTTCCGTGAATAGACATGAATAGCCAGGTATTTTTACTCCCTTCTTTTTCCCATTTATTACATTCCTTAAAAAACGACATAGTTCCACTAGCTCCGGGTATTTGAAACTTTTGCGCGGCAAGTTCACATTTTGTTATTATATTGTTTTCTCATTGTTCTGTTATTTTTTTTTTTTTGTTCTCCCTCTGTATGTATATATAATCGCACACTTTGTATTTTTGTTGGTCATAAAAATGAAAATAATATCCGTGGTCTTATACAAAGTTATTTTTTCATTTCTTTAAAAAATAATTGTTTAATAATTAAGATGTAAATAATCAGGGCAATTGGAACTTGGTGCGGTAGCACATTGAAACAAGCAAGTGTCAGACCGAATATTATCACGTATTTCTGAGCGAAACATAAGACATTATTTAATTGTCTGAACAAAGAAATGAACAGTTATGTCCGGCGATTCCGGCAGGTCGCGTTAGGCCAGAACTGTCAAATAACAATCGGGCCAGCTAACTGTCAGCCGCAGAGGTTCGGGTTAGTCACTTAGGCTTATTCGACCCACTAATCTTCATCGCACAGGTGTTAGGTTGCGGATGACAAGCGACTCAGTATTCTATCATATCTGGGGCGTTGAATTCTGTATACAACCTGCGAGGCATTGCGAGGAAAATATTATTATGAAGGAATGGGTTGACTTTGGTAGTACTCTTTTCGCCATGGCTTTACACGTATACAGCCATATTGGTCTATCGTGTATTGAAATTACTTTATATCACAAGTTTTATGAAAGCTTTGTTGGACATTCCAGATACCCTTTCAAAATTAACAAAATTAATGTATTCCAAAGGCTCTGTGTGAAACCAATGTAAAGATGAATATCTTAACAGTAAACCCTAAATTCAGAATGCTGAAGTCTGGGGCAGCAAAAACTCTTAAACGGTGAATTCTGGCGTCAAAATTTGAACAAAATTTTTTCGATTATTTTAGGCCAACGTTATTACTTTTAGCTCACTTTTTATCATTTTCATCATGAGATATGAAACCTTGAAATATATTTATATATTTTTTTACAATAATTCCACACAGGAGGCCTTGAGGAAAACAATTTCCCTCAGGGCCTATGTCATCTTTGGGGATGCTGTGTGGAGGGTTTTTTTGAGGAAAGGAAGGAGTGAACTTGGGTCTTGAAGAGGCCCATGTTGAAGGAGGGAGGAAACACAGAGGCCGGCAAATCGTTCCATAGCCGAGCTGTTGAACATAAGAACGAGTCGTAAAAGCGACCCGTTCTCATGTATTGAATGTCAACCGTGTACACAAATGTTGGGCGCGCGTTTGGCGAGTTTCCCGACTATGCACCGGTGCCGAAGGGATCAATGACGCAAGTTCCTCGGAGCATTCTCCATTGAAATACCTGTAGAACAAGGACAGCATTCCCACCTGACGTCTGTGCTCCAAAGTTTGCAATCCGTTTGTTAAGATAGGAGAATCTATCAAACGGACCGCCCGTTTCTGCACAGAGTCAAGGGTTTTTTTCAGGTATTTAGGGGCTCAAGACCAGAGGTGGCTACCAAATTCAACAGTGGGGCGTACTTGCGATTTGTACAAGGTCAGCAGTTGTGTACTATTGAAGTATCTGCGGGCCCTGTACAACACGCCCAACTTCTGAGAGGCTAACTTTACTCTGGCTTCGATGGAGCCCCGGTGCCTTAACTTGTCACTTAAGGTTACACCAAGCATCTCAATGGAAGGTTTGTTGGGAAGATTACTTCCGTTGAAGGAGACTAAATTATCATTTGGATCCCTTTTAGTCGTAATCAGACATGATTGGGTCTTTGAAACATTAAATTCGACGAGATTATTCTTGCCCCAAGAGGAGATTCTCTCAAGGTACTCGTCCATTCTCTGCTTCAAAGCCCGCCGAGCCGTTTTTGTTTCTGTGCCCTTTGGGGGCTTGTCAAACAAAAAACCATCATGAACTGTACTGTCATCCGCGTAACAATGTATTGGTGCACGTGACAAAAGGTCGTTGATGTGCAACAAAAACAAAGTTGGAGACAGAACCGATCCTTGGGGGACGCCAGCATTAATTGAATGAGAGGAAGAGGTGATACCGTCAACAACCCTCTGAATCGACCTCTCCCTCAAAAAATCGGCAATCCACGTACACAAGGATGCGGGAAGTACGTAAGATGGCAGTTTGTTGACAAGTCCTCGGTGCCGAACCCGGTCAAAGGCTTTAGAAATGTTCAGTGCAACCGTTTGGGTCTCACCGAAACGTTCCAAGCACCGCCCCCAAACATGCGTCACATACGCGAGAAGATCACCGCAGGACCGGTTCCGCCGAAATCCGTATTGACGGTCGTTAATTATTTTGTTCTCCTCGAGGTATGTGAGCAGTTTGTCGTATGATATCTGTATAAATATCTGATATATGTATGATATCTGTAAAAAATAAGACAAACGCAATTTAAAAAAAAACCTTTTTCCAATTCTTGAATAAAAATAATGTTGAAATTCGGACGAAACTGGTTAGTAACCAAAAAGTTGTATTATCTGGATTTGTATCACGCAGGACCAAAGACAATTCTTTCTTAGAAAAAAATGTTTATTTATTATTGGGATACCTATATGAACATTTAAAATAGGTAATATGTTATGATATCCCTATTTTAAAAACAGATACTTTTCTGAATAAACCAAATACATGATAAAATGTATTTTATTCACGACCAATATTCCGTAATACAATGTTTACGTTTAGTGTAAGACCGTGAGTAAAGCGTTATTTTGTTTCAGACATAAACGGGAGAGAAAACTTCATGAATATATGTAATTCAAACATTTTGAATCCTTTTTGACGGTTGCACAATGAACATGATCATGGATATTCCAAGAAACCTCATAAAACTGTAAGGGAATATTCGGAGCAAACTTTATAGTGTGTGCAAATTATTGGTCCTGGGAATTCTGTTCTAGATATTGCAGCTTTCGGAAGGTGCAATTTATCGTTGCACTAAGTGTAACGTCGAAAATATAATTTACTGAATGCGGAGTTTGAAAAACTAACATTTCGCGGCGTAAATTCACCAGAAGTTGTAATCAAAATGGTAATATATGGAACGCTACTTGTATACATCCCATCTAGATATAGGGGACAATGACGTCACAAGTATGTATTTATTATCTTGTCCACAGCGACAGCTTAATAAACAACATCACAGCGCTCTGAGCTGTCAGCAGTCATATATTAAACTAAAAATAGTGTTTTATTCACGATGACCAATCGAGAACCCAACCTCCTAAATAGCATGGGTAGATAACAAGGCTACGAAGGCCATAGAAAAGTATTATATACAAAAAATTGTTATCCACAGTTCGGATATAGATGACTCCTCAGAAAAGAAAATAGAAAAGTCCCACAGATTTTCGAATTTATAGGTTTTTAGTTTTATTTATTTTATATTCGTTACTTGTACATTAAAGTTTACAAAGTAACTAATTATTTCTTTTTTTTACTTTATAATATTTCAACTTATATAGAACTTATTATTTTGATTTCCATGTATTATAAATGGTTCTTAGAGGCTATTTTGAATTTAGTGATTGGCATAATTTTGATGGGTTCCGGCAGCGCATTATAAGATTTCATCCCTTTATGTAGTAAGCCATTTTGTGTGTTGGCTTTATTCTTTTCTGGTAGTCTGATTCTTGGCATGCCCTTGTATTATGTTTGTGAATATCAACATTGTAGATAATGATAATGGTTGAGATGACAAGATACAAATTTGGATCAATATTTTTTAATACTAAGATTAATACTCACAATCAGGGCCCTATTACAAATATTGAATATGATATTTATATTCCTCCGACGTTAACGAGCAAACAACAGTTCACGCCGACTAAATTAAGTACATTTTATCGATATGTGTACACTGTACAAGGGGTTTTGGAGCCCCTATGTTCACATCGACTAAATTAAGCATCTTTAGTCGACTTGAGTTATCGTTTGTTTGTTGGCAATCTGTTGTCGGGCTCGTGAACGTTTTCAAATTACCGACATTGTCGATAAAATCTATATCGATGTTTCGTGCTAGGGCCCCTGATCTGAAAATATATCTGTACGCCAGGTAGAGCGCTTTTCAAGCCAATGAGCATAATTTTCTTGTCAACAGTTCATCACACCGTATGCTAGTACATTCCCCATATCATTGACTTCCGTATTTTTCATAAAACATTTCGGAGATTCATTAGATTAATAGCTAAGAATTATGTCAAGCTTTTATACGACAATTCATAAACAGCGCGCGTCATCTCGATATTAGTAAAATTAGTAAATCGTATCGGATAAGTTACAAATGTAGTGCATATAAAATATCCTGCCTTCGTCACAAATTTCCGTTCGCCGTGCATGCAACATAATGCCCCTGATACCCCAAACTACAAAACGATGAATGCACAAATCATAATCAGCCCCGAATCAGAAATGTAAGCCGACAACACATCGCAAATCGGATTCCTGCGCTCAGTCCGTTTCGACGAATAGTTAATTGGTTGCATAATTGATTGTACGGGCAGCCTAAATTAAAACCCGGGGGTAGATCTATGTACGGTCCGCAGATGCAAATTGCGATCCACGGTAGTAATTTAAAAAAAGTAAAATAAGACAAGTCGTTACATTTTTTATCAATTGAAGGGCTCGGGCGCAGATAGTGACAACATATTTCAAACAAAGCATGTTGTAAACGATTCCAAATTACCGACATTGTCGATAAAATCTACATCGACGTTTCGTGCTAGGGCCTCAGATAGCCAACCGATCAACCAAATGCGACGGTTGTTTTGTTTTCAAATAACTTATATTTTATTGCATATTCAACTCAGTTTTAACAAAAATGAGGGTTGACACTGTTTGCGCCCGAGACCTTCAATTGTTCCACAAGAAAAAATAATGTTTAAACTGGGGCGAAGTGGGTTAGTAACTAATTATTTTAAAAACGACCTATTTTATCGGTCAGTATTTTCAGTTTATACATTTATTCAATTGAGTCTCTACCTGCTAACGCATGTGTCGCACTTTTCCAATTCGGGTATTACATACACTCGGTGAGTGTTCCCAGCAGCTCAAGTAAATCAATTAAAAGCGACACCGCGGAACACGAATTAGCGCTCTGAACCCAGTAACCCGGCAACAGACGAATGTTTGATGGTGGCGACGTGGAAGGGTAATTGAAATTACCTCCGCGGCTTAATATCACTGTGGAACGTTCAAATCCGTGATCATATTGATATTTAGGCGTAAGTCGATCAGTTTGATTCCGAGTACTATAATGTATGATGATTATAGCTGACGCGACTATAGCTGTTCAAGTGGCCAAAAGCAACACAGGCAGAGGATATACATCATTCTACGTGTGTTAATTTGACGAAGGTTTTCCGCCATGCGTGTATTTAGTTCAACGAAACTAGTATTGTGAAAATCTTTCATGGCGTTTTGGTATATGCATATAATATAGCGGGTGGCCGTTAGGACTGCGTGTTGTGATGTAAATTGTCAAGTTTGATGGACTTAACCACTAAATATATAGAAAACCTATAGAAGTGCATCGTTGAGGTGTCTGGCGTGCCCAAAGTAAGGTAAATCTCCCTGACTTCGAGGGAAAAGTCAAAATTATTTAATTAATAGATTATCAATTTCTTTAGCTGCCCGGGGACAAGGAGTTGAAAGGTCTTATGTGAACGGATGTCAGTTTTCTTTCAAATCCGTATTGATCACATTTCTAGGGGTTATCAGTTCAGTGGGGTGAACAAATATGCGAATCATTCGAGTCGGGCGTGCCATGAATTAGTATTCATAACTTTTGGCTTTATTTAAGAATTTATTATGAAGAAACTTTTATTTTCTTTGGGTTTAATAATTGACAAATAATTTCAATCAATATTCAGATTTGGGGGTCGTATTTCGACCCTTCGCCCTGAATATTTGTGATTTCATAAATTATGACGAGTGTCACATTGTTTCTATTAATATTCTGTGATATATACCTATTTGATAAATTTACACTTTTTTATGTCGCTGTAAACTATCCATGTCGAGTAATTAACGCATATGATGACGAACCGTTAAATAGACTATCGCTTATAGGAAACAAGGAGTCACCAATCGAATCTAAATTACACTTAGAGAATTATTAAGGGGAATTTCTAGAGAAATTGAATGCCATTCAAATCGAATATATTAGTAATTATTATTACACGAGACAATATGAATACGTAGACTGGAATATTGTTGGTTCAATCCAATAAAGCCTTTATTGAAATGCATAATGCATGGTATCAGGAATCTCAGGAGGAATGAAGGTAATATAGCCACACAAGTGTATTCCCGCCCTGGCATTGTGTATTACCTTCGACTCACGATAATGTCTTCATGCATACAGTACAATCAAACCAAAACGGGATTTCACCGAAGGGTTGGACATATAGAGCTCAAAGCAAACGCAATTGGCACATAGCTTTATTAGTATTATAAAGATGGATGTCAAATATCGAAATGAAAATTAAAATAAGAATATTAATAGTTAAAGAAGTTAAAATATATACAGAGGGAGAATAAAATATAAAATAAAATAACAAAACTATGAGAAAACAATAGAATAACACATTTTATCCCAATTAATTATTTACCTTCCTTTATAACAATCTCATACTTCTTGAAGACTATTAATATTATATTTTCGTAGAAAGCAATCACTTTGTGGTTTGACATATTTAAAGAAATTAAAAAATAACTTTGTATGAGACCACGAATATTATTTTATTTTTTATGACCGACCGGTTTCGCTTAGACTAGGCATCATCAGAGTACAAAATCAACCTAAACAAAAAATACAAATAAACCTTAAACAAATTTACATAATGTACGTTAGATTATAATGAAACTTAGTAATTACACGAATAAGTTGTGTAACGGAAGCGGATACTTAAGAACTATTCGCTACTTCTATTCTGCTGAATATTTTGCTGGTAATTTGATATTAGATTGAAATCGATATAAGGGGAACAGTGCGCAACATAATTCCAAACTTTATTAATTTATTTTACAGTAATACATAGGTTACCAGGCTTCTGAGAACTGTCTATTTATATCAAAAACAAATTATTGACACAACATTGAAGGAAAATATAGAGCATTTCTGGGATTTGTTTGTGTAACAAAAGTTTTTTGTTGGGAATATTATCTTGATTAGAAAATACGTTTCAATAAAAAAACTTCGATTTTGTATTATTTTGTTGATTGTATAATGAATATTGATTGTTATGAACACGCAGTGGCGGCTGGTGACTTTTATCGTGATCGAGGGCTAAGGTTGAAAAAACAAACTAATTATACTGTTTTGTGCGAAGCTTTCCGGATACGACGAAGATTTTTACCACAAATTTACCTGAAAGTTTTATTTTAATTTTGGCTAATCTACAAACATTATGATAAATAATTAATCCCCAACGGAACTTTGTCACTAATTTGATGTTTTAATAAATGTTGCTACATACACGCTATCCTACAGTTTCCGTACTATTTCTACCTATAAATAAGAGTTGTAATAAAGCGTTTGGGAAACATGATTTTAATTCGTCAACCGCGTTGTAATAATAATTTATTCCATATCGTGCGTGACACGTCTGAAGTTAGCCACTCATAGTTTGCACTATTGTGATGGAATCCCTTGTCTTTTATCAAAGCGTAAACTAATTTTCTTTTTGAAATATATACACTGCATTGTTGACAAGGAAACCTTTTTTTAAACTATGCATTGTGCCAACCAATTATTAAGTATGCCACAGTAAGCTGGGGCGGAGCAGTAAACACAATTTTAGTTGCGTTAGCTAAGAGGCTGTATAGGAGTGGTATGTTAAAAACCTTACATGGACACCACTGTTCGAGGAAACACAATATTATTAGATGTAAGGCGGATAATGTATTATAAGAACAACTCTAACCTACACATTCTTGTAGAACACAGCTACACGACAGGATTAAGAATCCAACCAAGGGTGATAGTATCAAAAATTAATACATCCTTTGGGCGACGATTCCATATCATCCTAGCTCCTAAGGCATATAATTGATTCAATCAGCAATGCACAAATCAAAATACAAACCCACTTAAAAAACGAGTTACAATATGGCTAGTAGAAAGTGGACGAAAAGAATCGGAAATATCCCTCAGTAAAATGATTGTCTGACAAAATAAAAATAAAACTCAACAGTCGCTCAACTCTGAACACCGAAATAATGTGAACCAATCGCTGTGGTACCTGGAGGATGTGTCGCCCCTTACACCGTCCCTATTCCCATTCTTCTGCCAGGTTGTCGCTGTGCTAGTTCAATACTATAACAAGAATATAGAATAGTATATATCTATAGTATAGAACTAGCACAGCGTTGTGTCCGCTGTGGTCCATCATGACATCCCCGGACTGACTAGATAATGGTTTTTATTTTTATTGTTTTTGATCTTGTTATTTGGTAGTACTATGTTTCATATGATATTTGTATATAGAATGCAGACCATCATTATACGGGCATATGCCTAGGTTAGGAGGTCGTAATATGTTATATATTTAAAAAAAATCTATTTCTTATTTAATAATTTCGGAAAACATTAAATGAAATAAATAATAAAAAAATATATCGTATTAAAAATCGTCTTCTTACGTTGTTACAAATTTGATTACTGTTACGACATATTTTTTTATAATTTACGAAACAGCCGTTACTGTGGTATCCCACACTACAACGCCCAGTATATTCGAGCCTCTGAAGGCTTATCACACTTTTGGATTATAAATTTATATACAATTTCATTCATCGGCTTGAATGATACGCGCTCACAAGTCATTCGTCCGTGACAAATACCGTATTCATCTATTCAATTCAGAGCAGGTTTAGTATAATCAAAAAGGCCTGAAATAAAAATACCCTTTCACTTTATTTATAAAAGATGCTTCATCGACCACAATTTCTTTAACTTTGAATGTATTTCAATGATAACGGATTAGTTCAAAGGAAATTAGTTACAGCTCAGGTACGACAAATAAAGTAAATAGCTTATTCTTTCGTCACGGAAGTAATTGAATTTTCGCTAACCATCACGCCATTTCTCCACAGGTGTGGGCAGAGAACAGCGAACTCTACACATCTCTATGCATATTCCTAAATGACTACGATTGATGAAGTACGATTTCATTACGCTTAAATTGGCTTTGGATTATTTTTTTAAACTCCTTATACATCAATCGGACTATACGATTGTTTCAAACACACACCTCAGAAATCTCATTTCACACTTACTTTCTTTGCCAAATCCATACCTCACTGCCATACCTTAGGGTTGGTATAAAAACTCCGCCGTGGCTGCTGGCCTGGCTTTCTTCGACAACTTAAGATTAGTGGCATTTAGCACAATTTAAAAATAAGTTTTTTTATTATGAAGATTTTGTGTTACTAGAACACCTACAACGAAATGATACTAATAATAATTAGTATAATATGTAACTAGTTCCACGCGTACTTTATTGAGTTTTTAGTTATTTATTCGATACCAAGCGTATGTATCAAAATGTTTAGATTATGTCACATACAATTTAAACAAGTTTTTAAGCATACGAGATCACATGGGTAGCAGTTCGTGGGTGTTCAGTGTTCATTCATGAAAGGCGATACGAGCGCGGTCAGGGCTCGAGAGCCCGGCGTGTGTCCGTATCGAATTCGCACATTTACACTGAGCGGCGACCGACGAGACGTATTGTTGCCAGAGCGGGAGACGCGGCTTTCAGGCGTCGGTTCGCGTCGCGACTGACTAGAGCCAGACCACGTGGTCTGCCCCTGGTCTGGGGCGGAGACGGGGGGGAGGGATAGGGGAGCACGAGCGGGGGAGGGGGATGGGTCCGCCGTCGTGGGGTTGGAAAACTCGGGGGGATTTTGCAATGCGACAAAAGCTCCCATATTCGCGCAGTCAAACGTTCCCCAGTTCCGGCATTTCTAGTGCCCGCCGCTCTCCGCGTGTACATGTATCATAATTAAAAGATATTTCTCATCGCATTCGTATTGTGCTATAATTAAAATCGTATTAGCGGCGCGGTGGCGCTAATCTCCCGTGCAGGAAAAACAATTAAATTTCTCGGTTACGCATTTGCTTAAACGCGGTGCCACGCTATTCGCACCCCGCACTCCACTTGCCAACCGACTGCTTGTCATGACAATGTAGCATTAACTCTTTTACGCTTGAAACTTTACATTATATAGTTGAACCAGTATGTTCAGGGCGGTGACCCATTATGTGTGTCCTTCGGGTTTGTTGCTGCGGGTGTATGTGGCAAAAATATTTCACAGAATTAAAGTGCGATCCGAAAGAATGCTAGGCCGATGCGAGGATAATGAACAAAATTTAGAATGGGACGCTAATATGGTTTGAAGAAGACATGGCAGAAACGAGTTGATCTAACACCTGAGTCGGGTCGGAGTAACAGAATAGTATGCATGAGATTACGCATGAATGTGGATGAAGCCAGGCAAGAGTTGCACGAAGTTTCATTACATCTGGTGAAATGGTGTGATAGTTTTTAATTTAATTTTTCACTAGTAATTATAATTACCATATTTAGATTTCATTCAATTACATCTGTCGGATTATTATAACCAGATGTGTTGTTAATCGGCTGAATGATTTGCACTTAGCTGTTCGTAAACAATGGCCTATTATACATTGCATCGTACCCCTTGATGAAGAACAGCAATTTAAGAAATAATAAACAACTAATAATAATATAAAATATTTTAAATGCAACAAAAAAATAATACACCATATCGCCGACGCATCTAAGTCTGGTTCAAACTATCAATGTATTAGTCGTATGATTTTTAAAATATATTTTACTTTGTGTTTGAGTGTCCTCTCTAAAAAGTTTTATTTTGTCGTTTGGGAAATATCATTTATTGATATTTACTCTCCATTATTAGTATTCTATAGCTTTTCCCTACATATATATATATATATACCATCACCTCTATGAGGTTCTGCAAGCAACATAACCCCGTTATGCAATGATGAATATGGGAGACTTGCATCAGTTCATAACTCATTTTAGATAGGTACCGAACATATATAAAAACATCTCTATTTGTAAACAATAACAACAAAAGGTGATTTTTTAATAATGCTCCACCGCAAAGCAAGAATTAATAAAAAAAATGTGTAGTTACATATTATATTTATTAAAAATACAATTTTCTTTATTTGACAAGAAAATTACAACGGCGGTGAAACGGGAATATAGTTATGGCGTAGCATCTTCACTCTAACTGTGTGTAACAATCTTAAGTTAAAAACAACTTTTTAAAAGGATTTCCAAACTTCTTTCCCTTCTGGCAGCCTCGGGAAGACAGTGAAATACCATAATCCTTTCATAGCTAAACTTTATTACTGTATATATTGCATCGTCAATGATGTTAATATTACGTATATGTTCGTGATTAGATGTTGCATTCAATTCGTTCCGTATAAGTGAGCATATTCGACTAGCTAGAGAGAATTAAATTTGTTTGCATATAGTATCTGTAATTCTTTGAAGTTTTCCCCTCCAAATTTCTGCCAAGTAATTTATGTGAAAATAAATACAAGTATTTGAATTGTGGGTATATATGTAGATCCTCAAACTAAGAACACTCCAATATCCTGATCACATCTCGAGGGGCGACAAATACAAGATGCAAGATGGGGAAGTTAAAACGTAATAGAGGAATACTTGGCTTCAAAACATGGGAGTAGTTTCGAGCTGCACCCAGTCTGCATGGTGAATAAAACTAACCCTCGACAAGACAAATCATCATAAGAAGAAACACATGTAGCAACAAATGAAACTAGACTTTAACATGGTCCCTTTTAAAATCTGATTGATAGCAAAATTCTGTCAAAGCATTCAATCATTCCGTTCCGCGAATACCAACATACAACCAAGCAGTACAAGCCATAAACTTAATTTATGTTTGTTTAGGTTTGGGAAAATATGCAGAACTTTCCTTCAGACGTAATAATGTGGGACACGCGATTTCAATATTAATCGAGTCGTAATCTGACCGGCATCGCGAGCCGTGAACGTGAAATACGCTGAACAGATAATCCCTAGACATACGAACCATACCGACATGAAAGTAAACTGATCGGTCGTCAATTTACACAAGACCTCCGGCCGAAAAAAATAACTATCTGTTCAAGAAATAAATTCTATATTTTAAATTTTCTGATCAATTTTAACATAAAGAGAAGTTGGGCTCACTTCGGGCACACGACAACACCCACAATATATTTCTGTCGGTTTATCTCTTCAGTGGTGAAATACGGTATATCTGGAAATAACCGTTTCGGCCCTCGTCAAGTGAATATTCGCGCCCCTGTTTCGAATAAGGCTTTAAGCTAATCTGCGCATAATTTCTTTTGATTTACTCGCTGGCCGCTGGAACTGCGAATCAATTATCGCCATGAATATTCCCGCCTAGACGGCTAATAAATGCGGCAGCGGCAGGTCGAGCCGAGTTGCCGGTGACGCGAGACGCAGGCATAGTTAAATGGCTGCCTCATTAATTATCATATTCAGAATCGACACGCAACATCGGATTATCCATAAAATATTTCATTCAGCACACACATAATATCGATAGGTTATTGCGGACCCGTTAATACGATGGTAAATACAACTAAAAATTAGATTTTAAAATTGATAAACATATTGGCTGAAAATCCGAACTAACCCACGATCCTAACATACGTGAGTTACACTTTTATTTTTGAAAACAACATTTCTTACCGAAAATTTTTGACGTTAAATGAATATTTTAGCTCCATGGCTCATGATGGATATGGCGATGTAAGCTGGAAAAAATATTATTTGCGAATTTCATGACGCTAGACCTTTTTAGTAGAACAAACAAACGCATTCTATTTTTATATTTACGTATTAATTCATCTCAATTCAAAAATCAAAGCTTTTAATGATTTAATAATACAAACTTACTTTATAATATCTTTTTGATAATATCAAATTTAAACTTTATTCCACTTTTTTTATTATTAAAATCTCGTGAGATATTCCTCTTATCAGATGATATGTAATTCTTCAAATTTAACACGAATAGATACGAGTTCGTAAGTAAAATACTTGCAAAGAGAGCTTCTAAAGAACTGATCGTGTCAAAGACGATGGATAGGCACTCAATATTATTTATATTCCAAAGAACTAATAGTGTTCTCCCGAAGGTGTTCTTCTCGTGTAGTCGAACTCTGTGAAACTTGGCTGTGGGCTATGCCTCAGCCCCAGGGATGTAGGAGGAGATGTGCTTCACTAATATTGATATCTAAATTTAACCCTTTGCTTCCCTGGCGGTACAAATTTGTACCCGTCTATAAAACTTCGTATATTTTCTATACCAAAACCAATTTTTGGCACATTATTCCTGTATGTGCATTTCTGGATAGTTTTTATCGCTTATTTACAAAAACTGATACCAGGGGAACCAGTTGTACATTGAGCTGTCACACGAGTTATTTTAGTGCTTGTTTAAAAACTTAATTATTGTGATAATAATTCAGGTATGTGTGTTTTTGTATATTATTATTTCAATGAGTATTATATGGTCATCCAATAATCTGTCGAAATTGTCAGGTATTAAAAAATAAACAACTTTACAAACTTTTTTATTACCTGACGGTACAAACATGTACCGGGTGAATTTTTCCTATAAGGAGTTTTTCGAAAATTAAAAAGAAGCCGGAATGATTTCTAAGTTATAAATAACAGATAATTCCCAAAATAATTTGTGAAAATCCGCTTAATCTATGTTCGGGGATCAAAGAGTTAACCAAATGCTAGATGGAATCCTGAAACTAAGTTTCAAATGTAATTACTGATGCTTTGGGACACCTCTACGGGGTACGTGTTCGGGATATAATCGCGAAATTAATTTAATCTAAATATTATTTTTTTAAAGTTTTTCAAATCAGTCACGTTCATCTTCCAGAAATTTTAGGAAATAGCGATTTTGGGACGTTTTTAAGAACAATAATTATTTATGAAGATAAAAAATCTTACAATTTTGATGGAGACGATCAGATTTAAATATACCACATGTTTTAAACAGTATTCCTTCCTTTGTGAAAATAAGTGGTATTTCATCCTAAATGCAATTTACCCTAATAGCTTAATCAATTCAACATGTAGCTTAAACCTATTTAGCATGGTTGAATATTAATTAATTTCTAGTGTGATCTGGATCTATCATGAACGTTGTTACTTGTATGCGATGGAGGAAATATAGCGTTACGAGTAATAACTCATCATACCAACCGTCATTAAAAGTATGTAGTTTAACATATGTTTATGGTAAAAACATATACAGATACTCACGGTGCCGTTTATGTCCAATGGCACTTTTCAATCAATCAAATATTGACGACCTCCGTTTTCGAGCAATTAATATGATCCTCAATCGAATCCAGAGGTCGCGCACAAAAAATATAATCACACTTTATTAAAATAATATGGAGTATATTAATTTGCGGTACGTTCCAGAGTATAAGATATTCTCAGTATTGCCCTAGTGAAAGACCAACATTCAGAATCAAAATGTTTCTTGAAATGGCAATGTTTAACAATCAGTAGAGATACGTGATTATCGCGTTTTGCGATAAATGCGAAATAAAAGCGATAAACGTGATATATGCGAAATTGTTGAAATATGCGAATAGACGTGAAAAAATTTAAATCGCTAAATAATTATTCCAAATATCGATTCTCAATGTCTATGGTCAGTCTGCCGAACTCTATAATTATAATAATAATATTTGGATAATTTGTATAGCGCCGTTTTTGTGAAAAATCACCTCAAGGGCGCTGTACAAATCTTAATTTCTACTTAATATCAATTCTTAGTTTGTATAAATATACAGCAACATACTTAAATGGCAGGTCACTTCTGGCAGGACACAATCACCATATCATAATAACTTAAAATTTAGAATAGCTTAAATTTTTTTTTATTTTATTGTTATTATTTTTCATTTTTCGACATTCGCATCTTTGAATTACATGAGTCCGATACAATTAGATTAAAAATTGAATGTAAATATGTTAGCGAAATATGCGATAAATTTACCAATTTAATCAACAAACTGGAAGGATCTTTGTACCCCTTTTCTCATTTATTGTGGGAAGAAATTATGGGGATAAAAGATTCCTTAAATTACAATATGGTTGGCATTTTTCCTATCGAAACACAAAACTTACTTACTGAAAGTAATGAAAATACAAAAAATGATTTAATAAATATGCTCAAGGAAGCTTCCGGTAAAGCTCCATCGAAACTCGAGTCTCATTTATCTATAAATGAGACTAATCTTTTTTATGAATCATTAAACCAACTGTTCAATCCATCTGTAGCTGGAAGTAAATGCAATTTCCAAAGTGAAGAAGTACTATTATTATTTAGGAATTCACCTCTATTTTCTCAACGACGCAATGTTTAGAGGGTTATTCACATTTTTTTAATAATTTAGTATCTAGTATTAAAAGTGGAGTAAAAACAGACACACTCCAACTCTTACTTGCCACAAAAATAAAACATGTGGAATTTGGTACTGCGGCCATACAATCAATTTGGTGTCCTGCAAACAGTGTAGATGCAGAACGCTACTTTAGCACTTATAAATAATTTAATTGTCACTGATCGTCGTACTAGACTTAAGGAATCATCCATTGAGACATGTTCTATGCTATATTTTAATAAATTTTAATGTCTTTTTTTTAAAGAAATTCTCATCTATTTACTTATTTTTTAATGTTTTTTACTACTGAATTGCATATTTTATATTAAACTATGTTTAAAATAAGTATTTTAATTAAAATAATAAACGCTAAATAGATGCTAAAATTTGTTACTTTATTTGCTCCAAAACGCTAAATTGTAACATCAAAATGCTATTTTTTTCGAAAATAGATGCTAAAAACACGTATCTCTAACAATCAGGTATTTCCCAACCTTCTTCCTCGTCTCATTCCGTTCCCCACTCCATTCACCCTCACGACATACCCCGACTGGGGATGCCCTAGTCCTGCTGGCTCCTAACATTAAAAAAATAAAAATGACCCAAGATATTTTAGAACTACGAAAATAATTTCAAACTCTACCTATCTTGTAACCTACCACTTACAACTACAATCGAATAAATTTGTAATTGAAATGTTTCGAAAGATTCGGTTTCGATTGTTTTGAGGTTAATGTCCTCATTAATCCACGGGAAACCAATCATTAATCATTTTGATTTCGATAAGGAGGGGTTACAACTGTTTACCGTCATAGTCGGAAAGGGGGAGACTTCAAGGACACATCAATTCTACAATATTTATTATAAACATGTTTCAATTACATAGATCACTGGTCCGTAATGTGGTATGTGTGAAAACTAATCGAAACCGGCTTCAAACGACCTCGAAGTATCAGAATTGAAGATGTTTTCTTACAGGTTGTAAAACATGACGCACAATCCAAGCGCTCCCACCAAGTTCGCGTGTGTTGTAAAGATCTTCTCGCAGATTGGAATTGGAATCATCATGAGAGCGAACCTCGAAGGACTCGAAGGAGGAATATAAGCCTGGGGGACAGGGCGTCGTCACGTGGGCTGATATTTAAAAAATACACGACCTGTCCGACGGGTTCGGTGGGCGGCGAGATCGTGATGGCGGGACCGGGTGAAGATAAAAAATGCCCCTAGACGGCGACGCTGTAATACACTTTTGAGTCTGTATTATGTCAATATGCGTGTGGCTCGTGCTAATTTTTTTAGGATTATGCATGTATATTGAGATAAGAGCCGTCAGTTTATTCGGGGGTCAAATTATTGATAATGACCTCAGAGCAATAATATACCAGGAGGAATAGCTCGTGTAGTCAGGATTGTTGATTTTTTAACGACTCGGGGGCGTGGATAGGGCACTGCTTGGATATTTATTCATCCATTCATAGCACATGTCGACATAATGTTTTGTTTATTTGTATAACCACTTTTATCAACAAAAATATAGGATATAACCTCAAAAACTGTTGAGTTATGTCGCATATCAAAACATAGTGGGCGGAGTGCCGGAGACGGAACACATGCTTACATACCTAAAAGTGGTGCGATATTAAGTGAAAACTTGTCTTGTCTCTTTCTCTCGTACGACGTAAAAATCCGGAGAAAGTGATTTATCGTAAATTTGTATAGGTTGGATAAAAATATTTAGCTCTCTATCCATATATATGGTATTCTAGCTCTGAGATACTGACAAATGTGTGCCTCAGTTGGTGGTTAATGTTATGTATTATTGTGTTCATTTTGTCAAATTACATTTGGGTTTGCCAGAGATTAATTTTTTTTTATTTGCGCCCGTTATAGGCTTTTATACAAATGTTAACATTTTTTTTTTAAAACAAAAACCTCATTAGTCCAAAAAAATATTGTAAAATAAAAAAAAAAAAGAGTATTGAACAGATATTGTTGATTGATACAAAATATTGTAGATGAAAATAACTAATAATAAATAACAGGTTCAAAAATATTGTAAAAGAAAATAATAATATTAAATAACAGGTCCAACTATTAGTTTAGCTCTGCCAGATGACAACAACTGTACTAAATTAGACTTATAGTTTGATATTGACGTGTTAAATATATCAGCGACATCGGAGTATGTGTTTCCCAGCTGAATTGAATTAATTTTTATGAATCTGTAACAATAATATCCAATATTTTCAGAGGATGCACTCGGGATGAATATTTTAGATTTCCAAAATTTTCAAATTGTTTTTCAGCAATAAAATTAGCGGTAAAAAACAAATTTTATATTTCTATGCGATGAATTAACTACTTTCCGATATACATTAATTTGAACAGCAATTCATTGTTTCTGAGTCTACGGCAAGGAATGTCAAACCTTGATGAGTTGCAATATGTTTCTTTTCCTTATCTTATATGCATTTCATCTCAAAACATTCTTCAACTTGTAGTTGCCACAGACCCACTGGCTCCAGGCAGTGTGATGTTTGTGTGGTGTTCAATGTTAAAACAAAAAATGATGAGTGCATTCAATAAAATGAATATTCTAAATATTCATGCTAGAGAAGTTGATATTTCTTATCACAAAGCACGCACAAATAACGTATAATATATAGGTATATATTTTATTAGTGAATACCCCACAAGAATCCCAAGTGCTCCCAACTGTCTAGAGCCAGTAAGACTATGCCATTCCCAATTGGACGTAGTTATGCAGAATGCGCTCTCATGTTATTTATTTGTCATGTTGCGTACATTCCCATAAGAATTCTTCATGATTTTTGATACATCTTTGGACTTGAGTTCCATTTTACATATTATAATATTTACACAGATTCGATCGTTATAACCGCCAGCATAACCATAAAATTTAAAAAAAGAATTAGCATTTCGATAAAATGGAGATTTTTTTAGCACATCTGTTCAGAAACATCGAGTAATTGCTTACATTAGCAATACTGTATGATTGAGGAACCCAATTCGGAGTTAAGATCAGCGATGATACTTAGTTTTTAGTATTGCAAGATCGGATAAATCACCAATCGTTTGCCTGGACACTGTAGCGCCGGCGAGTTATGTTGCGCTGAGGAGATAAACCCTAGAAGTGTGATCTATATACGAGTATACGGATTTCAAAGAAAACTGATGTCAAATTGATGAGTAATTGTTTTTTTTTTTTTTTGTTAATACCGCACAGCAGTCCTAACTGCTCCCAAACGTCTAGGGCCAGCGAGACTATGGCATCCCCATAGTTTATATAAAATACTATATGGTATATTTGCGGCACGTTCCAGAGTGGTCGATACTCGATAAGTACGCTCTGGTGAAAGACCACCATTCAGAATTGAAACGTTGCTTGAAATGGCTTTAGCCGTGTTTGGTGACCAGATCTGAATAGCCAGGTACTTCCAAACCCTCCCCTTCCTCATCCCCTTCCTCATCCCCTTTCCCTCCCCACTACCTTCAGCCTCACAATATACCCCTATTGGGGATGCCAGTCTCAATGGCTCTAGACGGTTGGGAGCAGTTGAGACTCTTGGGCGGTATTCACGTAAAAAAAAAAAAATGAAGAAGTTGAATCGATTTTACCCGAAGTAGGAAAAATCGAGCTTACTTCGAGCACAGACACGCCCAAAACACGCTTCCGTCGGTTTATCTGTTCAGCGCGTGTTGCAGGCTCCGCGAGTTCGCCGATACCTGGGACCGGTTTTTGCCGAAACAGAATCGCGATGTTATTCTGCCCGCCCGCTTGCGCCTAGTTGATGCAATCGCTAAGGTATCTCTTTGGCCAGAGAAATTTGGAATTTATCAACAGTCGAACTAGCCAGGGCGGTTAGTCGTCGCTTAAATGAAATAAACATTAAAGTTCAATAAATAAAACACGCATCATTCTAGCATGTGTAGATACATGGAACCTTGAAGTAAGAATATATACTCGTATAGAGAGAGAGCTAAATATTTTTACCCAACCAATACAAATTTGCGATAAATCACTTTATCCGGGTTTTTACGTCCTATACCATGATAGAGAAAGGGACAAGAAAAGTCTTCACATAATATTGCAGCACTTCTAAGTATGTAAGAATGCTCTCCGTCCGCGCTAACTTCACATCATCGAGTCGTATAAAAAATGTCCGAATTCCATGTGGGCGGTAACTAAGAGGCTATCAAACATCCTTTAACATATCTTTGTCTCTTTCTATCGAGTCAGTACAAAGTCAACCGACCTGATTACACTGTTTCGCAAAGGTACCTCTTTATATATTCTTACTCCGAGCTTGGAACACCTCGGTGCAGGTTCCCCTAGTGATGTATTTAACAAAAATATTATATTTACAAATCTGCAAATACGGACCGCATTAATTAAAAGTAGTGATATTTTTGTTTGTCATACCAAAACCTGGCAAGCGGAACATCAGCGAAAATGTTAACGCAACTATTTTCAACTCACAATATCCATCTTCACCCTTATCTATTATTCTTTGAAGTTTCCATTGAACACAACAAATAAATACGTTCGTTTATCAAGGTTAAAAGTCAAAGGTTTCAAATTGCGTTGGTGGTTTTTAGGTTGCTATGTTGTTTTTTTTTATTTTTTTTATTGTTCTTCGAAAAATTATCATCCCGTTAAACTACAATAAAATAGTTTGTCAACAGGATATTGAATACAAGGAAAATTTAGAAGATCTTATCAATTATCAATACATAAAACATAAACGGACCGGTTTCAGTAGTGATAATCGGGTACTATGAAGATGACACTGTGCTGTTTGAAATGGCATCTCAAGGAAGAAGCTCAATACGACAGGCAGTCAACATTTCTAACCCTTTGCACTCCATTTTTTTAAAATATCATATTTAAGATTCTCTATAGAGTGTAATGTAAAAATATTAGGAAAACTTATGATATTTTTAGAAAATTGTTAAAAAAATGAATATTCTAATCTTTATAATTTTTTAACGTGTGGTATTTTAGAAAGTAGTCGCCCAAATTTATACGTGGCTTATTGGGACGTGTGTCACAGTACCACTGGTTTCCCGTCTGCCACCCTTTTCTGCCATTTTCGAGCAGACCACAAAGTCCCTTTTGTGACCTTTTCTCAAAATATGGAGTTGAAGTAGATGGCCTACTTCGAGGCTTTTTTTACTCATCCACTAATTGATCTACTCAAATTTTGATAAATTTCAAATGGCTCAATGGTTTTTCATTGTTATTTTTTTATATAGATTTATAAAGATTTATATAGAATGTATGAGTTAATGGAACATATCATATGTAGATAATCTACTTCTGAAATACTTGAACTACTACTTATGTCCAAAACACGCGACTTTTTGTCCAATGAAATCACTCTCACTGCTCAAACTTATAATATAATTATTACTATCTATTGAAGTTTCATTGGAAAAGTAACTTTGCACTTCGATAAGAAATTCGTCTTCACTACCACTAAATTCTCCTCCATATTTATTGCGTAGTAAAAAATATTCAAATAAAATGAATGCGTAGTAATTTTTTTTGTTTATGAATGAAAAACAGAGCCAAAAGCATAACCTATCGCCAGTGGGTGTATATGGCCAGAATATGTGTTTACTTGTAAAAGGACCCTTTTTTTAAAACAATAAAATGCATACCTATTGTTTGTGTCGCCGCTGTGGCGCCGCTGTGGCGCCATCCGAGTTAGACTGTTTTCTATGTCGCCGTGGCGGCGACAACGGAGTACAAAGGGTTAAAAAATGTGTAAGCCTGATTAATTTCTGCCCGCTCAAATATTTATTGATATAAAAAATACGACATCGTGTTCTTGAATAAGTCACGTCTACGCCATGAAAGCTTCGTCAATAGAATAAATAACACAAGGGAATAGATGAAATTATTGGGAGGTAAATCAAGTCAACATAAAATTTCCCATTTGCGATACACACGTCAGGGAAAATCAATAGGTAGGCCCTTTTCGGGGTACGTGATTCCACTTGTGGAGATTTATTTTTTTCAAATATAATATTCCTATACGTATTTAAATATACTGTAAAGAACAATGTAAATATTTTTTAGCATGCATACTTGATTGAACGAAAGAGGACCGAGATTTATTTTGTTTGATCTGTAACAAGTTGCTGGATTTCATGGCAGTAAAAATACTTTTTTATGTGGCTTTATTAAACAGTGAAAAAAAGCTTAAAAAATTCCAAAATGATCTATGGAGTTCCAAAATATGTCGTCGCTGGAAAGGCAAAAGGGCTTAAGTGACAATTTGGTAAAAATGAGTCAAATATGCAGTTTTAACAGTTTTTTGTTCTGCGTCGAATGCTCTGACTCTCGTTTGATTCTGAAGACTTTTGTGGCGCTTCAGCCATCTTAAATTTATGTATCATTTAGGAGAAGGCTTGACTCTAGCGATACAAGTTTGCGACTTTTTTTTAGCTTTTTGTTACTTTAGGTAACTCCGTGAGAGAATTGAGTTACCTGAGTTAAGTTTTATTCAAAACCCTAGCAGGTACTGAAGACTTATGAATTTTACTGTAAAACAAAAAAAAACTTTTAAGTGCTCTGGCGTAAACTTCCCTAAATGGCACTTCAGCCCTTTTGCCTCTCCAGCGAAGATATAATTAATTGTAAACAATATTTCACATGTTTCATTACGTCAACAGTATGTTACATACGGACGAAGTCGGGTGGCAACTACTTGAACTAAATAAATCATATTCTGAAAAACATTTTGTTATTATTAAATGTGTTTAAAGAGCGCATAATTTAATACACCAGGGCACTAAACGTTGGTAATAATAATTCATTTCCGTGGAAATATTATTATATTAACAATATTTCCCTCTCAAAACAGTTACCCTGCAAACCTGAAGGAACTTGACAATAGAGTTTCGCTACGTTTTTCAGTTTTGGTGGGTCAATTACCCACAACGATTAAAAAAAACAACAACAACAAACATTTTCGGCTACAAAAACATCAATAACGTTGTATTTTTTAATCTTAACACTCTACCACACTAAAACATTGTGATTGAAATATTATTGGATATTAATTGGTCACTTAAAAAAAAAATAGAGCCACCTAGACCATGGCGTACCTAATTGGCGTATGTTGTGAGGCTGAAGGTAGTGAGGAGGGGAAGGAGATGGGGAATAGGAAGGTTAAGAAGTACTTGGCTATTCAGATCTGGTCACTAAAACGGCTAAAGCCATTTCAAGCAACGTTTCGATTCTGAGTGGTGGTCTTTCACCAGGGCGATACTCAAAGTATCTACCACTCTGGAACGTGCCGCAAATATACCATATAATATTTTACATGAATTAAATGCGTTAATACACATATTAATTAAATTTAATTTATTTGCGCATGTCGGGTTCGAACCCGCGACCACCTTGTCGCTTCAACTCTTGTCTGATCGAATATTCATTACAAAACACACGCTATCGGTGTAAACGTACAACTAACAGCGTGTTTTGTGGCCGAGTGAATGACCGAGCGGCAACTCCCACGTCGAAAAGTCTCGTCGCCGAATCTTTTTACGCTCGTCTGTATGCGCCTTTATGGAAAAGAAGAAGAGAAGAATGAAAGTATTATTAAAGACTCCTATTGCAATGACTCGTCAGTGGTAGATACTCTCAGTATAGCCCTCATGAAAGACCACCATTCAGAATTAAAAGGTCACTTGAAATGGAAATTTAACGGGGTTTGGTGACCAAATCTGAATAGCCAGCTACTTCTCTACATTTCTCTTCCCCACTCTCTTCGGCCTCACAACATACTGCAATTGGGAATACCCTAGGTTTACTAGATCCGTGCAGTTGGGACTCATGTGCGGTATTCATATTTAAAAATATATATTTTTTAAATTATTTAATATCAATCTAAGAATGTTGCATCTGGGAAACATATACTCCGATGTCGCTGATATATTTAACACGTCAATATCAAACTATAAGTTTAATTTAGTACAGTTGTTGTTATCTGGTAGAGCTAAACTAACAGTTGGACCTATTACTTAATATTATTTATTTCCTTTCTTTTACAATATTTTTGAACGTGTTATTAGTTATTTTTGTATCTGCTATTCGATACTCTTTTTTTAATTTTTTCTATTTTACACAATTCTTGCACTAATGAGGTTACTGTTTTGAAAAAAATTAAATATATTAAAATGTATGTAAAAGCCTAAAACGGGCGTAAATAAATATTACAATCATGAGTTTACGTCTTGTAAAACGGTCGTTCCGGAAAATATACCGATGTTATATTTCATTATAGTGAATACCATACAAGAGTCCCAACCGCTCTCAACCGTCTGGAGCCAGTAGTACTATGGCATCCTCAATTGGGGTATGTTGTGAAGCTGGAGGTAGTGGGGAAGGGAAGGAGATGGGGAAGAGGAAGGTAAAAAAAATGCCTGGCTTTTTAGATCTGGTCACAAAACACGGCTTAAGCCATTTCAAGCCACGTTTCGGTTTAGAATTTATTTGGTGGTCTTACACCAGGGCGACACTGTATCTACCACTCTAGAAATATGCATATGTATGACTGCCAAATGTGGTTTTATAGAAATTCAACACCAGCTGGAAATATGGCTTTATTGAAACTTATTATGATTATGCACAGAAGTATTTAATAAGAGTATTGCAAAATAGCCTTTTTCTAGACAAATGGTATTTTTTAAACCAAGAAACCACGATAAAAGTGTTCTTTCGTATTGTTTAAATTTAGTAGCACTTCATATATCCACATTTGATAGCATAATAGTATATAATCGGGCCTCTTGCCAGGTGGCAATTTCGTTATACTATCCCAGATTGTTAGTGGGAAATTGAAATAATATCGTATCGTGTTCTGTATGTTGTGATGTAATAATATGAAGGGTAGGCGGAAGAAACATGCGTAGTCAGTAGTCGATTCTGAATGGTGGTCTTTCACCAGGGCGATACTTGGAGTATCTACCACTCTGGAACGTGCCGCAAATATACTTTTTACTATTTTTACATGAATTAAATGTGTTATGACGTTATGAGTTATGGTTTGAACCCGCGACCTTTGGATTCGTAGTCGAGCGTGGAGGCCGTCAGTTTGGACGGCTAATAACTACAAATTGTCATATTTTACTTAAAATTGTAAAAATCATGACTACGCATGTTTCTTCAGCCTACCCTTCATATGTGAAAATAAAAATCTTCAAAAAGATTTTTTTTATGTCTTCAAGTGCTATTGCTAGGAATGGGGAATAGAAGGGAAGGAGTAATTTTGGGCGGAAAACAATTATCTTGGTGGAAAGAGAAAAGCCTTTTTATTTTAACATTGAAAATGGGTTTTGAGGGAACACTCCATTCGTCAAAGGTTGTGCATTAACGTAAATTACCTAAAATTAATAAGCGGTTTCCACAATAATAATCTTGTCCTTGCCCATAGAAATGATATATTATCAGCTTGGAGTAAGAATATATGGAGAGTTACCTTTGAGAAACAGTGTAGTCAGGTCGGTTGACTTTATACTGACTCGATAGAAAGAGACAAAGATATGTTGAAGGATGTCTATTAGTTACCGCCCACACGAAATCCGGACATTTTAAATAAACATATTTGAACACATTAAACAAAACCATATCAATATACCATCAAAATTATTTATAAAGTCAAAATATCACACAAACACTAATAACAGAAGATTTGTCGAAATAATGATGGAAGCTTTTTGTTGATTTTATGTCTTTATATCATTAAAAATGTGATAATTCTAAAATTAGGGCAAAAATATTTAAAAATTTTGAAATACTCGTACCTCTGAAAAGTCTGTATATAATCTTTGTTTGGTCTTATTTGAACATTCACGCATAGCACATATCGCCATCATGTTTGATTTATTTGTATAACCACTGCAAGTTTTTTTTAATCAACACAAATATGGGAAATAACCTCAAAATCCACTGACGTAAGTTATGCGACTTGATGATGTGAAGTTAGCGCAGACGGAGAACATCCTTACATACTTAGAAGTGCTGCAATATTATGTGAAGACTTTTCTTGTCTCTTTCTCTCTCATGGTATGCGACGTAAAAACCCTCGGAGGTGGGGTAAAATATTTAGCTCTCTCTCCATATACCATATATACTTACTCTAAGATTATCTGTATCACATTATTATGAACCGCCGTTGTTTCGCGTGCTTTCGCGACTATTTTTTCGTTCAACCGCAATAACATGTCCGACATGATCTAACTGCAGGCATTCAGATACCGAGAAGTACGCCGTCATATGCACAATCTACATGCGATGGTACTCGCGGTGAGCGTTATGTGAACACCAGGATTCGGGCGATTACTCGCGATTTTGGCCGGTGTGTCATTAGTCATTACGGTGGGAGACCTCGAACTGCAGCGGATTAAAGTGACGATAAATATCTCGCAGATTTACGGTCGTGTACTCGAATCTGACAAATTGAAAAACATTACATTGTTCCCATTTAACGTACGTGCTTATGACGGATAATTTACGAGGCGGACGACGCGCAATTTATTATTGTCCGGAGATTAAGGAGGCACACAAAGGTGTTTGACCCAGGTGCGGGATCTGCGACTAGTGATGGGCGCCATCTAAATATCCGAAACAATCTGATGATCGAATTATGTTTCGAATCAATCACTCGGATATGAACGACGACAACTTGTACGTTGGCAAAATCAGAGGCTTTGTAATTTTCTTCCGTCGTCATCTTATTTTAGATGGGTAAATAATTTGTAATTAACTAATTTGTTTTTTAACTTCTGTGTTCACCTAACTAAGTCACAAAATAAAATAACTATTTAAGGTGACAAATAAGAAACAAGCGACATCATTATTAATATTTAGACCTTGGTTTATGGATAAGATGTCCATTACAAAAAAAAATAGCAACACGAAATGGGAAAAAAAAGACCATCAGAGAAAAAACAGCACATACATAATATTTTAATGAAGCAATGACAAAAATAGGACAAAATATACACTGAGAAAGAACATTCAAGTCAAAGCCAAGGTCGAGTCAAAGTTTTGGTAGAGTCGTAAAGAATGACAAAAATCATTTAGACTGGTACCAAAAATGTCAAGACCACAGATTGAGTTAATAAGTCTCCACATTCTGGACAGTGGAGAATTATACCCATAATTAGTAGAGTGATGATTGAGGAACAGCAATTCATTGTTTCTGAGTCTACGGCAAGGAATGTTGAACTGCGTGAGCCGCAACAAGGAAGGTGAGTCGACAATATTATTATTTAATATTAAAAGAACAAAAAACTACAACATAAAATAAATAAAAACGTATTTATTTATATCACGAGTAAAAAAATTCACTTGAAGCAGAAAAATATTCCCTTTGTTTTATTACATTTCTTAAGGCTATTGGTTTTTGACAAAATAAAATAGAAGCAATCTCATTGCGCCTGCTCCTCGATTGGGTATTTAAATAATATCTCGGTCGTATCATATTCGAGCGGTTCATCGGAGCATTAGATTATTTAAACGCTTCGAACTTTTTAAAGCTTCAACACTCAGATGAATTTTAATATCTTGAGAATGCCCAACGCTATTTATTAAATCTCCTGGGTTATTTTTTAGGCTGGGCATACTGAGCATTGTTCTGCTAGAATTCGAGTTTGATCGCGATCACTAGTCCGTGGCGTACGATAGTAATTAACTTCTCATCCGACATTCGGCGTATTCCTACAAATATAATAATAATGGCTAATTGAGGAGCTTCGGCTGCGCTTTAGTGGGGCGGGAATCGGCAAAAGCTACTCAGCGGGTAGACTCTTATTCGCTGACACTGAATATTGCGGATCAAGGCCGAGGCGAATCGCTCAATTTAAACAGCGTTGGGTGTCGTTGGTTGTCCGGAATCCGTTGCCTAATCACGAGCCAATATTATGCTTATTTTATCAACAAAATTGTCGTGCACGTGCGCATGACTCTAGTCTGCCTGACATCACATCGGTATGTCGGTATAGGGTACCTCAATGCACTAGCACACGCCTTTCGCTTCATCCACATTAAAACATAATATTATATTTTCGTAGAAAGCAATCACTTCGTGGTTTGGCATATTTAATGGAAATTAAATAACAACTTTGTATAAGACCACAGATTTTATTTTAATTTTATGAACGTTTTGCCTCTTTCAATCATATTATCTGTTTTATTCTCTCTGTTCCTTTGTTATAATTTAAATGTTATTCTATTGTTTTCTCACTGTTCTCTTATTTAATTTTATATTGTGTAATATCCCCCATCTGTATGTATATATAACCGCACACTTTGTATTTTTAGTTTAGTTTAATTTTGTACCCTGATGATCCTTAGGCTATGTGAAAGCGGTCGGTTATATAAATACAATCTGTAGTCTTTTACATATTATGTTATTACATTTTCATGATATTATATAAATAAACTTATGTTATGCCAACTCTTATTATCCAAATATTATTATTATTTGACATGACCCGATTTAAGAATTTGATAAATATGGAGAAAAAAAAAACAATACTATGTTGTCTATTTTTTTGTTTGTTTCGAGTTAAATGGATATTTAAAAACTCCATAGCTCATTATAGCAATGGAATTCCAAGATAAAAAAATAGTTGACTTCACCTAGTAATTTCACACAGAAAAATCTGTACAATTATCATTACATCACAGCTCACCGATCGAGGGTATTTGCTGAGATAAACAAACAAACTTTCCGAATCATAGTTGAGACGACCATTAGATTTGTTTGACTCTACCAATTTATACTGTCTAGGCGTACCACTGAAAGATCTGTCACAACCTCTCCCGCTATCTCATAAATGTCGCACGCAATAGAAAGAGATGTAACAGAGGAGCTCCCAATGGCAAGAGCATAATCGTATACTCGTTATAAAAAAAAACGATTCGTTAATGCGTCACTATTGGAATATGTGGGTGGATCTACGGAATACCTGTTTATTAACTCGATGTAAAAAGTGTGTTTGACCGTAAGAAGTTGGAGTCGGGCAGGAGGAAATATTGACGACAAGTATGGAGGGACCGTAACACGTGGGTAATTATTAGTGCTGGCCCAAAATATTATTATCGCCGGCCGAATGATGGGGATACCGTTAGCAGAATAATTACTGTTAGCTGCGGTAGCTGAGACAAAAGGAAAAACGATAACAGTTAAGTATTATGTACAAATATATAACTAGGTGTAAGCCCTCCCCCGAGATAAAATAAAATATAATTATATAGTCTTTTTTTGTAAACCCGTCAAATACTCATATCGCCGCCGGAAAGGCAAAATGGCGCTAGCGCCATTTTGGGAAGTTTAAGTACACCAGAGCACTTTAAGGTTTTATTTTTGCATTTTAAAGAAAAAGTTAACACAGGCAACTAAATGCTCTCACTGAGTAACCTGATTTGATAAAAATCTAAAAAAAGTCCCAAACTTGTCTTGCTTGAGTCAAGCCTTCTCATGTGTAAATATATTTTAGAGGGCTGAAGGGCCGTAAGTTTTCAGAATCAAACGAGAGTCAGTGCATTCGACGCAAACTGCATATTTAACTCATTTTCGACCAAAGTGTCGCTTAAGCCTTTTTTCATTTCCAGCGACAATACTGACATTCAATTACCAACCAAAAAAACTTGATTTGACGTGCCCATCGACACATTAAACCTGAACCCTTTCAGTATCAATAAGCACAATATGTCAGTTTTCGTTTGAGTAATCCAAGTGAATAGCTCACGTGTGGGTTGTTTCAAACTCTCACAATTCAATGACTAGCGCCACTTTGCTTTTTGACGGTCCCCGTTAAAAAGCGATTGCCGGTCCGTTTCAGCTTTTGGGCAAATTGGTATCAGCTGAAAAGCATAACGGTCATGTTTTTAATCGACGGGGCTAATTGTGACGAGAGTTTGAAACACCTCGATCTAAGTGCGTTGAAGTTCACTTAACTTGGGTTCAAAATTATTGACATACCGTCTTGTTAGATTTTTACGCGCCGGTTCACCGTTGGTTTAGTTACACCAGACTTAAGCCATTAAATTAGACGCATAAGACAGGTTTTTCGATATTCCGACCTTCCACCACGCGTAACATTTACCTCTTTTATGAGTTTATAATTAACAAATCCCTTCCTTGACAACGCTGCCAAGCCAGGTGACGATATAGTTTCTCCGTCTATACATAAAAAAAATAAATAAAAGGTTTAGTTCTTTGCATTTGAGGCGATATTTCACAATAAACATTTTACTTTGATTATCATCAATACGTGTGGAGGAGACCTTTTGTATCGATCTACAATAGATAAAAAAAAAATCTATAAATAGAACATATATACTTTGTTTTTAACCACTTTTTTATTTAATATTTTGTCTACCGGTTTCGGAAGTACCCTTCCATCATCAGGACAATATTAAATTAATCTTTAGATAATAACTTCATCTCTTCTGGAAGAAACATATGTGGAGATAAATTCTGTACACGATCAAAAAATGTATGTTTTGAAGTATCTGGAGAATGTATATTATAATGTATACCGGTACTTCCGAAACCGGTAGACAAAATATTAAATAAAAAAGTGGTTAAAAACAAAGTATATATGTTCTATTTATAAATATGGCAAGCCACAAAGTTAATGCTTTTTACGAATATAAAAAAAAAATCATTCATTTGGTTCCCCATCCAGGCAAACAAAGCATATTTATTGCTGGAGGATTATTTTCAAGTTAAATTCAAGTTGTGCGTGTACACGGTTAAGTTCAAATTCTGAAAATCTTTCACATAAAGAAAATAATATTGTTTTTTGTGGATTATAAACCAACAAACCCGGTTTATGTTTTATTCTCAACGATCTAATATAATTATAAACAAACTACCTAATAAAAGGTTACCTTGTTAGATTAATCCTATAAAACCCATACAAAAAAAAATACAAAATGTGTATTGATAAAAAATATATAAAAGAAAATATCTTTAATTTTTCTTACGATACTAATAATCAATATCGTTCTGCCTTACGCTGTAGGCGAGCATCTAATAACAAGCAGGGATTTTTGCATTTGATTATAAAGAAAACCAATTATAAAATAACCCTATAGCATCTGCATTGAAAATAATTGCCTGCATTTTAATAGCGCTTTGATTTTCACCACGTTTACTTTGAAGTCGTCGATAGAAGAATTCCGAATAATGACGTCATTTTTCCATAATACCGACAAAGAAATACATTTTTTTAATAATACTTGTTACTTTATTCAGGACTTTGGCGTAGAAGTGATTTACGATCCATTTCGTTTTCAAATTGAATTGTTCGGTCGCCATTAACGCTTATAATATAGTGATTTAACTGGATTACATTAAATTATTATACCACATGTTTTAATATCATAATACAGGAAGGTTGTAGGTAGGTTACTATAATTTATGAGTAATTTTCAAATTCTCGAACACTTCAAGAACAAAAGTTGTAGGTTGATTGTTTTTTACAAATAAACATTGTTTTGTAACCGGTAGGCAAAAAAATTAAGGATATAAGAAAATGTTTTCTGGGCTTAAAGACTATTAAAAAATATGTAAGTATACAGTAGTGATTGGGTAAATCGCTAAGTTAAGTTAAAAATATAATTTAAATAGTATGTATAGCATCGTTTTTTTGTGAAAAATCACCCCAAGGGCGCTGTTTAAATATTAATTCCTAGGCTCTATCTTATTACTGACTATGGAAAATCTATAGCATATAACTTATGGTTAACTTGCATATTAAAAAACTATTTGTACAGTGCATTTGTCTAATGAGCGTGATTCCATGTAAAAATATACATAATATTATTTGTTAATATTACGTACCAGTTATAGTTTCAAAACCAAAGTTTGGAGAAGTTACAATTTTGCACGAAGAGAACACAATATTGAAAACACTGCAAATTGCTACTACAGATGCTATCTTATTCTTCATTATAATTGATATTGTTACTTGTTACGTAGAAACACGTATTACAAGATTAGTGGCCAAAGTAGGGTTGGTATTTGCTTTAAATATTTAAAAAAATATATTGATCAATTTCAGGATAGAAGAGCATATTTTATAATGGGCTTTCTGAATTTATAGGACAGTGCGGGGACTTGATTAGAATTTATCTACATAAAGTTGAGTCCTCAGAGCAATAATATACAAGAGGGAGCGCTGCTGTAGTCAGTTTTGACGAGTTTTGCCGGACTCGGCTAGACCAAGGGTGAGTCGTTGCTCAATAAGAAACAGATTAATGTGAAATATTTCCACTGACATTACCCATAGGTGGGTAGACTACTCGCACATTTATATATAGTTTTCAAACATTAGCCAAATTTAATATGCTTTCAAAATTAGAAATTTATTACACAATATAATAATCTCCTATGTGAAAAACAGTTGCCAAAACTAAGTGTTTATTATAATTCATGAAAAAATAATGTTTGGAAATCCTTACCTACCTGATAAGGACCTACCTAAAATGTATTCTTGCAGACATTATTCTATATTTGAAATGGGTGGATTAAAGCAACGTTTTTTTTCTTGCTAAGGTTTTTTCACTTTAGTAAAAGAAGAAATATTAAAAAAAAATTAAACCGTAGGCCAAGGATTAGTTTCCCGGCTTCTTACCAAAACGCGTGACGGGCGAGAGAGTGACGCGATCAGTTATTCCACTCTCCGAATGACTGAACGAGCACCTGTCACGAAACCAACTCCTGCTTATAGCAAGACACTCAATATCCGTCGTCGATTCAGAGTAGCGAATCAATACGTTTCCTCCATTGCCAATTGTCGTTATTACCGTTGAGAATAAAGTAAACAAATTTAAAAAATCGGAAAATTTACGAAAATCCACTTCAAATTCACTTTCATGATGGGGCCTCCTTTGTGGGGTTGATAAAAAAATACAAACAAACCTAAACTTATTTTCGGTGCATATGTGAGAATAGTTTACTTATTTTAAAGACGAACATTCCCGAATTACCACGGACAACTCGACAGAATTTTTAAGTTTTGGACACGCATCATCATCATTAGAAGCTGTAATTGGAGTTAATGACATGAAGGTTTGTCACTTTGAGTACCTACTAATCTTGTACACGATTGAACCCGCCAGTTGTGCTTTGGACCACTCGATCACAAAGTTTAAGTTTATTTTACGCATACAGCGTAAACTCTATGAGCGTAACGTTGTAACCTCTCTTTTATCACAAAGGACGCATGTAACAAAAATATACGTTACAATGGAGCTCTCAGCGGCCGGACCATGCGAAGGTATGGCAGATATAGGCGTACCACTGAGGAATCCGTTGTAACTTACCCCTCTTTCACAGAAAGAGGGGTTTTGACGGATCTCTCAGTGGCATGACCATATTTAGATACATAAAAAAATAGTGCGAAACAAAAGTTTTGTTAATAAGAATTCAGATTTTGCATTGTTGTAGTAGTCCTTCAAATTTATGGCTAACATTTTAAAATGCGTATTTTTCTTGTCTCGGTTCCTCCGGTGTTGCTGTTGCCTGCGGACCACGTGGTCCGGGGGATGTGGTCCGGTGGTGGGACTAGTGAGGTAGACTATAAAGTCGATAGACCAGTGCAGCCTCCCTTTCAAGGGCAAGTCCTCCCAACCGGTTCGCGCACAGTGCCCACTTTGCCATTTACCCAGAAAACTTTGTATGGCCCTACCTCTGAGAGCTCCATTGTATCGTCTCTTTCTGTTCTATGCCTCGTTTATGAGAAAGAAAGGGAGTTCACAAGCGGAATGTTTATATAGTCCTGCCACTGAGAGCTCAGATGTAACCTCTTTTTTATGTTACATGCGTCGTTTGTGAAAAAGAGGGAGTGTTTACAAAGGATCTATCATCGGTGTGGCTATAGAGTTCTTCTGTTGAGAGCTCCAATGTAACCTCTCTTTGAGTTACATGCGTCGTTCGAGAGAAAGATTGAGGGTTTACAAAGGAACTACCAATAGCAGTAGGCATGTATCTACCGCACATACACAACCCAGGTCACTGTATAACTAATTTATATTATTATTTTCAAATAAATATATTTATATATATATATTGAAATAGTTACACAAATATTCGTTCAAAAGTTGGAGATAGAAGGGTAAAGTTCGTTCACCTCGTCACTGAGACGACATTATGAATAATGATTATTTTCTTTACTTTATAAGAGATGTTACTAATACGCCAAAAATTGACTACATATAAATAGACCATGGCAAAAAGAAAGAATCCGGAGAACCGAGGGATCCAAAAAAAATCATACGAATTTTTAAATTGAACTCTTCATTGTAAAACGTATGTAGGTGTTTTTATAATAAACATTTTTTTGGTGGTTAAGTAAACATTTCAGACAGCAAAACATTAAAAACACTAATTATATAATTAATTATCCTCTTCGGCGTGCGCTATGGTCCAGTGACCCGGACCCAGAAATAATATATTGTTATTATAATATAAATTGTATAATTAATAATAATTTGTATTGTGAGGTCAGGTCTTGTATTCCACTAAACTAGTATGAAAACTAACTATTTTTTTAGTCAAGCATATCAAAAATTTCAAGCTATTGAGTTATTTCTGAACCATCAAAGATTACACAATTTAGGATAAGTATTTAAAATAATATTTTCTATATATACCGATTATAAACCGGGAACATTTTTTTAATCCCAAAAAATAGAATTATTTCGGATCGATGGGCATTTAAACCGCATCAAATTAAAGTTTTCTCTTGGAAAAAGATTGTTATTCCGAAAGAGTATTACAGCTATAAAACCTAATAAAAAACTACAATGCAAGAGATTATTAAACAATAGCGTAGCAAGGGTAAAAATGTACATAAAAACCAAGAAAATGTGCAAATTAAACTAAATGTTACTATAGTTGTTAACTTAAGTTCTAATATTATGGAATATTAATTATATTTATGAATGGTGCCTAATGTTGAAACAACCACACGCTCTACTACTAATTAACGATCGAATAACATTTTCATTTAAATTATCATAAAATATGTTATTATTCGGTTGGTACAAACTTTTCGTGAATCGCAAACAGATTATGTCATTTATTAATAATAATTAACAAATGATATAACCAAAGACGCCTCGAATGCGTTTCTAATACATTTGAAATTATATTTAATTTTATATTTATATTATTCGAAAGATGAAAGGGAGATTTAGTTTAGATGAAAAGAATTGATAATTTAAAACCAAGCCGGCAGTACAGATAGAAGTGACTAATGAGAAATTAAATGAATAATTGGGTACCTAGTAATTCAAACATTTAAGTATTCCGAGCGACAACTTTTATTTGATGTATGAAAAGAACTTGTAAGATAAACTTTTAAATATTAATCACGTAGTTTCAAATTGTTAAGGGGCCAAACAAACTATATTCATTCATAAATAACAAGTAAACATTTAGTGGAAGACACAAAGAAATGAATAACACGGCATGGATCATTCCCCTTGTGTAGGTGGTATACATAGATGTCTCACAAGGTACGTCAAAATAATAACCTTACAAAGCCAAAGGTTTAAAACTTACCGTGTGAGTCGAATACCTCTAGTAATCCAAAATAACTTCTCTAACACACATTATTGTCACTTTTTATCACATAAAACTGTTTTAATAATTGAACTTAACTACACAAACAAATAATAATACTAATTCGCGTTGAAATAACAACCCTCCGGAACCATGATGGCGTTGGGAAACTTCGGTACTACATGTGTTGCCAGAGAATCTGGTGAAACTATTAACAGTACCGCGCGGCGGCAGCAGTACTTGCTTTCCTACTATATTGCTTGTAGAGCTGTGCTCTGTGTTGCTCGGCTTCGGAGTGCGTACGATCTAAAGCCGCATTCTCATTATCAAAATCCTGTCTAGACGCCTTGGCTTGTGCTTTTGTCGCACTTTGTGACAACAATAACAACCTTTGATGTCAATGGTGTAAAAGTTCCACAAAACAAAGTTTGATATTATACCCTTGTACTAAAATTTGAAACGGTTGATATTCGCTCTGGTAAGCTTTGTTAGACAGAAAAAAGTAACTAAAAATGGCTTACTCACGCGTCATAAGAATTTTATGAGTTTTCATGTGAATATTATTTTACAAATACCATGTTAATGAAACTAATGTTAGCTACGTATGCTACTAGAGTATGTTTCTTATGACAATCTCAATTGACTCCTGTCTTAAAACAGTTAGGGTTTGATATAAGAGAAACAAAACAAATCTTCAGCAGGACAATATTTTTTTTTCTGAGAAACAAAAATTGGTTTTGTAGAACACTTTGTTTTGAGAAACCAATATTTTTCAAGCAAAATAATATGATTTACAGAACACGTTATTAAAATTAAGCGTACAATAAATTGAGTTCACGGTTAGTATTTAACACATAAACGAACAAAAAATTCAACCTCCCTTTTTAAAACCACATCTGAATATTTTTTTGATAACACAAATTTGGACTGACATGTACATGCAAAAGTCAATTATTACGTCATCTTCAAATTAAAGAAAAATGTTTTGATTTCTAATTTACGCTGTGTGTTGTGCGGTTCCTGCATAGATGCCCGCAAAAATCATAATAATTATTTTTTTTATAAAATAGTCACAGTTGTGATAAAACACTGAAACATCCCGTTTCTATTATAATTAGGAAAAAAATGCCAGTTAACGATTTGAATGTATATCGTTTTTGGTGGCAGCCAAGAATAAAAGGTAATTTCCAGTAATGTTTTTTTTTACAAATCTGCCTTAAATTTAAAGTTCACTAATATATCGCTTTTCACACCACATCATTTGTGAAAAGGTTTTCATAAAATCAAAGTTCATGTTTTTCACGAAAGCGAAGTTATTTTCATCCTAAGTATGTGAAATCTGGATTTATTGGTTTGATCTCCGATCTTACTAGTATAACATTATTTATAATAGAAGCCGGTTTGGTGTAATAAATTTAGCAATGTTTCAAATTTGTTTCACTGTAAATTATAAGTCATAAATTTATAATATAAATAAATAACATACGAATTTATTTTATAATGCATTTAGACGTAAAATAAAAAGCAATTATGTAAGTTATTTTGCTCTAACACTTAGATTAATGTGGAATGATATATCGACGCTTCGTCCAAACACTACGAAGCCAGTGTATGAGCCTTTCCAAACAACCAAGTAAATTAATAAATACTTAGCATCAATAGAGAGGCCTGGATATATTATTATTCTTATAATTGATATCATACACTTTAATTCGCCTTTTTAACTTCTAAATTATTAACTTGCCAGTTAGGAATGGCTTACGTGCGTTGTACGGACTATCTGGACGAAGCTAGTAACGTTCTTAATATATGAAAACTACACATTTACAGATATTCAAAACAATATATTTTTAATAAGCAGTTCTCTAAATTATAATATATGAATATGTTAAGGTGAAATAATAAAACGTTTGTTAGTATTTCATAGACAAGTTCATACATGAAAAATCTTATGTATCGTACCATACTCTATACCATAGACGAAAATCAATATATTCCATAGAACAATTTTCTCACTAAAGTTTGACACGGCTTAAATAAGGCAGCAGGATTTCGTACGAACCGGCGCAATGTTATAGAAAATTCGGCTCAAAGTTAGTAATACGTTGATAATTGATTCTTAAAAGATTGTATTAATTTTGATGAAACAGATTTTGGAGATTATGTTCGTTACAGATTTATATCAATTCTAATTTTGTGGAGACAGATTTATATCAATTGTAATCTTGAGGAGATTTTCGTGTTTAACGGCGCTGTTAAATGTATCAAAGTATCATTGTTTTGTTTTCGTTGGTTTTATTTGTTATGATGATGACTTAAAAAAAAAGTTAAATTTGCACTCTCTTGTAATTCATTAGTTGACCCGATGGCATATTATGTCGAAACCATTTCTCTAATGGGAGGCAATTTATTATTAATTCTGATGGTCAATAAAAATATATTAAGTTTATCAATATCTGTAGGATTCAATATGTTCCTGCGTATGAATGTATAACAGTATATTGTATTGATTTTGTTAATGGTATCCTTCGTTTGATCGGTCTGGTTAGAATAGGTAATCTTTTGAAAATTATGACTATATTTCCATGTTTTCAGTTACTCACTTATAATTAATTATGTTTTTTCTATTAATAAAAAAACACATTGCAGTTAATAATATTATATATGATAAAATATATCATTCAATTGAACAAAAACAGGTTGATAGTTGATCATCTACTGTCAGAAGGTTGACATAATCTAACCGCAATGTGGAGTACTAGACTCTGAGATTTGGAATGAAGGTGATTTAGAATTAAAATGCACAAGGTGGCATATAAAATTGAGAAAAAAACTGAGTTCTCACTTTAAAAAAATTAAATAAAACAAATTCACCGTACCTTTCTTTTTGTTTTTATTTTATTAAATCAGTTTTCTTACTAAGCTATATATCACCTTTATGCAGATATATACGTAATGCGGATAAATCTTCATTTGTTCGGCAATGACAGGACGAGAAAGATAACCCTGACTGTCATAGAGACTGTTAAACATCTTCCGAAGATATTAGTTTGGTCGGTAATCAATGGGAGGGGCACAGGACGCCTTTACATAGTTAATGGGATGATAAAGCAGGATCAGTACACAAAATATTGGGGATAAGACTGATTCCTAAGATCAATTAATGGGTTGCTCATCCTTCTAAATGCACTTGTATGCATGATTCTGCTCCTTGCGACAAAACTAAATCAGAAACAGCATTTTTAGAGATGAAAAAAAAAAAATTTACCTTGGCCAGGCAATTTGTCCGACTTGAACCCCATAGAGAACTCCAGGGAGCTTCTGAAACGGAAAATATAAAAAAAAAACACTACAAACAAACAAAATCTTATAGAGGCATTGATTAAAGTTTAGCAGAAAGTTAAGGGAATAAAAGAAAATGTTGAAAAATACATTCAGAGCATACCAAAAAGAGTGCAAGCTGTAATAAACGCCAAGGGAGGTTCCACTAAATATTAAGAGATTTTTCTAAAAATTTCGTATTGTGCCTTTTTTCAAATACATATTATTTAAAACAATAGAATGTATTTTTTATTGTAAGAAATACCTAATTAACCAAAACATAAATTAATAGAAGTATTAATTCCCACTCTTTAAAAATGTTATACAGCTTCAATCTGATTACAATGTAATGTTTACAGGTGTAACTAATAATTTTGCCACCCACTGTAGGTACATATTCTTACGTAATATGTAATTACCTATACTATGTGATATATATTTAATTTTTGAAATGAATATGTTTCCATAATCTCTCGGCATATCAATATGTCACATCGCAAACAATTTCACTCTCATTACTCGAATATTACTAGAATTTCTTTTTTGTTTGATTGTTTGGTAGTTGCAATTTGTTGGGTGTAATTTATAGTTTTAACTGAAGTACGATTTAAACATTCAAATTTTATTTTATCTTATTCATTGTAAAACCTCCTCAAGGAAATTTTTCACAAATAACGGTGCTGTAAAAATGATCCACTCATTATCTTATATGCTCCCATTTCCAATTTTGCACAGTGGTGTGTTGAATATGTGAATTTATGTTATTTTATTTTTAGGTTAATTAAAAGTCGCCATTGATCCAGCCTTCAAAATGTCGAGCCCTAATGAAGATAATCCAAGGACAGTGAGTAACTACTAAGTATATTCGTTTACCAAATAAATGTTAGTGTATGATGTTTCTGTCACTGCTGCGTTTTGTGATATTGCCAATGACATAAAATTTTGTTGGTGTTGCAATGACTTCTCGAAGAAATTTAATTTTTCACATCTTATTAAAAACTCACCAGGAAAAAATGGCATTAAATGGTTTGTGTTTTGTTATAGCAGTGTCTGATAACAGTGTGAGTGTTTCGGGCTAAAACATAAAAGCTTGGCAGGCCGTAGTTTGAATATCACTGAACAGAAAATTCCGAGAAGTGTGATCTACACCGAATTGAAACTGAAGTCGTCAATCTGAAGTAAGATTTAATTATCCTTACTTCGGACACGCAGACATGCCCACAACACATTTTATCAGTTTATCTGTTCAGTGACAGATTAGTGTTAACTATTATCATCATAAACCATTAGGTGCTAAGCATTTTGTAAGTTCTTAACATCTCACCAAAATTAATGATTAACTTTACAGTCGAATATGTACGACATCATGGATAATGATATTGAAAACAAGCCAATTCCACCTCCAGAACCAACGATGGATCCGGTCGTAGACTGGTTCCTCATGAGAAGCCTTAGACCCCGCTTGCGACCTATTCGCACTGAAAGTAAGTTGCACCATTTCAGCTTCAAAAAAACCTTAATGTTTCAGAATAATGTTTCACAGATAAATTTATTTGAATGATGAAAGCTTCCTCTAATGAACTTTCCTTGTTTCACAGTATTTCCTATGTCATTATCTTTTATGCGATACATCAAAGTTTGCTGTGACAGCGCTATAAGGTGCTTCATTAGGCGATGAATAACTAAATACTGATGAAAGCTTCCTCTAATGAACTTTGCTTGTTTCACAGTATTTCCTATGTCATTATCTTTTATACGATACATTAAAGTTTGCTGTGACAGCGCTGTGAGGTGCTTTATTAGGCGATGAATAACTAAATACTGATGTAAGCTTCCTCTAATGAACTTTCCTTGTTTCACAGTATTTCCTATGTCATTATCTTTTATACGATACATCAAAGTTTGCTGTGACAGCGCTGTGAGGTGCTTCATTAAGCGATGTATAACTAAATACCATCGATATATCACGTCAAATACTGATAACTTTGAATGAAGGATTAGTTTACCTTAAAACTATTGATTAGTATGTGAATCTTGAATTAAGGTTAACTTTATCATGTAGCTATGGATATATACATATATTTGCCTGTTAGATGTGACTAATCTCACGGGGTTACTAAAGAATAACCACTGCGGGACATCCAACGGAGAAACTATTAGGATGCGATCAGTTAGAAAAGTTCTACCACAAAGAAATGAGGGTTTTATTATAAAGAAGCATATTCATGCAATTAGATTACTATCTTCGAGTGGTGATAAGATAGCGAGTAAATATTCACTTCCTTTATAAAAACTACATAACTAAAGGTTATGAACATTTTGTTCAAATTTAATGGGGGTGCATGCTGATGAATATCATACCCATTAATTTTAACAGAATCTATACACATTTATGAGGTCTAGAAAAGAGCTGAAAGAAATAAAATGAATTCTTATTAATTTTATCGTATTGATATGTTTCAGCAATGAGTTTCTTTGGAGCTCCAGGTGACGATAGGTGGAGGGGGCCTCATTTTGTCCCTCCATTAGGGGCCACCCGTGTTCCTCCTCTTACGTCTCTCGGGGTAAGTTTATTATATTTTTTTTACACAAACAGATACTATAAACTATTGTCTTATGGAAATGTGATCATCCCAGAGTGGTAGATATAAATTATCATGCCAAGAAATAAACGTGCTGATTGAAACGGCATTAGCCGTATTTGGTGACCAGATTCGAATAGATAGGTACATTCCTCTTTCTCATTGGGGATGCCATAGTCCATCTAGTTTCGGGCAGTTGGGAATTTTGTGTGGTGTTCGTATATAAAATAAATATTTCTACATTTGTTTGTAATTAAGATTAGTATTATACCAAACCCAAAGTTAGCCCAATTTCACTTTGTGTAGTTAAAGTGTATTCCTTGGAGGACATGGATAGGTACCTTTGTCAAGATGGTTGACTTTATACTGCCTCGATAGAAAGAGACAAAGATATGTTAAAGGATGTTGGATAGCCTATTAGTTACCGCCCACATAGAAATCAGACATTTTTAATAAACATATTTGAACACATTAAACAAAACAATATTAATACACCAATAAAATGATTATAAAGTCAAAATATCACACAAACACTAATAACAGAAGATTTGCCCAAATAATGATGGAAGCTTTTTGTTGAGTTTATGTCTTTATATCATTAAAAATGTGAAAATTCTAAAGTTTGGTCAAAAAATTAAAAAACTGTTGAAATACCTCTGAAAAGCAATGTTTTATAATCTTTGTTTGGTCTTATTTGAACATTCACGCATAGCACATATCGCCATCATGTTTGATTTATTTGTATAACCACTGCAAGTTTTTTGATCAACACAAATATAGGAAATAACCTCAAAATCCGTTGACGTAAGTTATGCGACTCGATGATGTGAAGTTAGCGCAGACGGAGAACATCCTTGCATACTTAGAGAAGTGCTGTGATATTTTTGTGACAACTTTTCTTGTCTCTTTCTCTATCATGGTATACAATGTAAAAACCCAAAGAAAGTGATTTATCGAAAATTTGTAAATGTTGGGTAAAAATATTTAGCTCTCTCTCCATATATATTCTTACTCCAAGGTGTATCCTGTAGTGTCCATAATACTTTGCTTAAATCTTCATGTCTATGTATTATTGATTTCAGGGTTGGGATGAAATAATTTCCAAAGATTGCTCATGTCTGCCAGAGAAACGACCATACAGTGACGGTTTCCTCAACTTTATGAGGTATTCGGATAAGATGGTCACCGATGAGGAAGAGACGCCTTCTACGGGTCGTTCCCACAATACTGAAGAGGGCGAATCTCTTTCAACCGGTCAATCTCAGACGAACACAACTGAGAAAGGCAAATTACTTTTTCTGCTTTATTCCAAGAAGCTGAAATCTGTGGCAGGTGAACCTTTGCGCTTGTCCCGCAATATAGCAGTCGAGGATGGTGAACCTTCTTCCAAGAAGTTAAAAACTGAAGATGGCGAGTCACCTTCGCTCCGTGCAGTTTTTGAAGGTAAACAATTGGCGGTATAGCGACAGACAAACCTGTTGCACTTTGGATAGAAAAACAACCCAGAGCAACCTTCGCGTCTTACATTTATTAATTTATATTCTAAAAATGTAGAATTATTTAGGTTTGCTGAAAATACGCTATGATAATTTTAACGAAGGGTTGATTTAAATATATTCGTTTCATAGGTTAGTAAGTCTGGGCATCACGGAGTGAGCATTTGTTTAGTAATTACACAGTTGAATGTGGTGCATACCCTACAACTTAGCATAAATATTTTATTCCAGTTTTTTTTTTATATAGGCACTTCCATAGTGGTAGATACTCAAAGTATCGCCCTGGTGAAAGACCACCATTCAGAATTGAAACGTTGCTTGAAATGGCTTTGGTAACCAGATTTGAATAGCCAGGTACTTACCGACCTTCCTCTTCACATCTTCTTTCCCTTTCCACTATCTTCAACCTCACAACATACCTCAGTTGGGGATGCCATAGTCTCACTGGCACTGACAGTTGGGACTCTTGTGCGGTATTCACTATAAAAAAATAGGCGATATAACAAAAATGAGAATGGGCATGCTGCTGACCACACAATAAACTTGATGCATTTTCACTGATGGCTATGTAAATTTTTAATTTCCAGCTGCTCTGAATAAAACTGTGGATGAACTGGCCGAGAAGGTCAGGGCAAATGCCTTCAAGCAATTCGTCTCTTACTCCTCTGCCATCGTGGATCCTCCCGATCCGGATGAAGACGATACTTCAGATTCCAAACTTTTCTAAACATTTTATCTAAAAAAACTGGTGTTTTGAGTTAAGTATGCACTACGTTTGGTAGTTGATTCGAGTGATTGATTGATTCTTGTTTATATATCCACATATATATAGTGAAGATGCAAAACTTCAAAATCTCAGTTTAACATATCGTCGCTGGAAAGGCGAAAGGGCTGAAGCGCCATTATGGGAAGTTTACACCAGAGCACTTTAAAGTATTTTTTGTTTAACAATAAAATTCATAAGTCTTCAGTACCTGGTTGGATTTTTGAAAAAAAAGTTAATTCCGGTAACTCAAAGCTCTCACTGAGTTTCCTGAAGCGACAAAAAGCTAAAAAAAATTCGCACATTTGTGTCACTTGAATCAAGCCTTTTCCCAAATGGTAAATACTCGTATATTTTGGATGGCTGAAGGGCCACAAAAGTCTTCAGAATCAAACAAGAGCGTAAGAGTATTCGATGCATAAAATAATCTGATTCAACTCATTTTTGACCAAAGTGTCGCTTAAGCCCTTTTGCCTCTCCAGCGATGACATTTTGACATACTGCAGTTTATTTATGGGAGCGCTAAATATTAATTCCTCTCTACGGGATATTTTGTTACTTCTTATATCTATTTTGAAATGATATGAAAAATGGTTTTGCATTCATGTAATAAAGCTCTTACCTATTTATTAAACAGTATTGACACTTTTTGTGTTTAGTTTGTAGGAAAGTGTTGAATGCATAGGTTTATTATTAGTTTTGCATGTTATTTATTGTTACCTGTAACAGCTGTTTGCTCTCTGAAAGCATTGTCAAACTATTTGTCTGTTTGACTGCCAGATTTACGGGATTATTGGCGAAACGACTGTCACGGAAGGTAATAATTGGAAGTAGTTATGCAGAAAGCGTCTAACCCACAATTTTCCAAAATCGAGTTTTACTTGTTTGATAAATACGAGATTTATATCTGCTGAAACCATCCATGCTCCAAATGCAATAGATTTTTGGTAATTCATGTTTTTACTATTATTTAATTTGATTTGATTTATACCACAACCTTTTATACCACAACCTTTTATTATGATATGGTGATTCTGTCCTGCCAGGTAAGTATGTTGCTGTAGGTATATTTATATACAAAGTAATTAGTGCATAAGTTGACATACCTCGATAAACTAATTAACTAAAGACCAGTTGTTTGACACAACCATTAACTTTGACATCTTCACAAATCGACGTACAGCGCCATTTGGAATTGTTTGACATTTGGTCCCTGTCAACTGTTGTTTCTCAGCTCGACAGCGGTTTGTCAGATTCAATGTTAGCTTGTTTGATCAGCCATTGATCAAGCTTCAACATAATGGTCATCAAAATTAACCAAACGGCTAATAAGCTAATAACTGGCCCTTAGATTTAAAACAAATAAATTGAGTAACCAGGGTTAGAGCATATTTGTGGACTTGGTGAAATGACCTGTTCATATCAGGAGTGAAAAGTGTGTTGTGGCATAGCCGTGGCAACAATCGTTGGTGACATTTTTTAGAGTCCTATTGATTAGGAAAAGACACCGGAAGTGTTTTGAATCCTTATGTGAACAAGGCTATTCTGATTAAAATATGCCATCATGCACAATAAAATCGGAACGCACTTAAAAGTGACATAATTATAATATAATTAAATTTAATATTGTTGCATCCTCTCTAGCGCTAATTTTTTGGTGACAATTCATACAGGATGGCGCTAATCCATAATGTGAGTAAATAGGAAGTTCCATGCAGAGTGGGAGGGGTAGAAGAGGCATCTGCCTTCTTATTCTTCGCCTATATTATTGGTTGGCTATAATTAGGGGATCTTTACCCCTCAGGCTGCGGCTCAGAACAACTCTGCGGAACTGCACTCGTACCAGTCATATATACTTCGAAGTCATGAAGTGTAGCATCTTTTTCTCCTTCGTCTTACAATCAATCTTCCCCTAGATTATCAATTGGGTAATCTAGTATTAACCTTCATAGTCCATTTATTATTTTTTAATTTCACTCCCATGTCCTAAACCAGAAAAAAAAAAATCATAATTATAATTATAATTTTAAGTTAATAAGTGTCTATTTGATAGGACCTACCAGGTAAGTATATTCCTGTATATTTTCTTATTTAAACTAGGAATTAATATGTAATAATAGAAAATAAGATCTGTACAGCGCCCTTGAGGTGATTTTTCACAAAAGCGAAGCTATACAAATCATCCAAATATTATTATTATGGATAGCTGCCACAGACCTGAATTTTATTGGGGCTTCACATCTGAAATATTCACAAGTGCACAATAATCTTCCTTGAGAGGCCCTGCATATAGGCAATTTAGATTCACTGTTAAATTACACAGAAAACAATTTTATTGGATTTATAACTAAAGGAATTAGAGATTTTTTTTGAAAAATCAAGGCTTTGAAAGCTGGTTTTGAAAAATGGACATTTTAAATACTGCAAAAAGGTAAAAAAATAATAAATATTGAAAATCAGATATATGATGGCACATTCTTAACTCCTCGGGAATGAAAGTGGGACTACCGTACTAGAAGGTGTCGAATTGCTCACATCTGTGCCCCGATGTGTAGGTGCCCTGCCTTATGCTGATGTTTTACGAGTCAACCGTCAAGCAGTTACAAATTATTAAAAAAAAATTTACACACCTATGGAAGCGCAAAAAGAATGCAAAAAACCTGATCTATAAAAGATATCGTCGTCATACATGCAAAATTGACCAACTGCAAAAACACAACTTTACAGGGGAGCAGTTTTTGTGTTATTATTCGGCTATAAAATCGGATATTCAATTCTATTATTTTACTCATAATAGATTTAACACTGCTGAATAAATATGCATAAGAAAATTAGGAAATAAATACTCCAAATCGTGTGTTTGTTTTTTTGCCTGTAGAGAAACATTAGTATTGCGCAAATGGTCATTCGCTCAAAGTGTGGACGCAATTGTGTGTTTCAAATTTCTAGTACCCAAAGCTGAAATAAAAGATTATTTTAAATAATTGAAACCTCTTCGGGCCCCAGGTATCATATATGATACTTGCTGTTAAAAAATATTTCCTTGTCATTATTTTTGATAGAGGCCCAAAGTATCTGATAATGAAGATTCCTATCTTACCGACCGGGAGCATTTGTGCCGAGTTGAGTTAGTAAATGTCATCTAATTGTGTTATGTGGTAGAGAATATGAAAATACTTGAGAAGAGATTCTAATTATGAAAAAAATGCTTGGGCCCGAAGAGGTCAATAATGAATTTTAAAACCAAAAAATAATAATTATGTATTTTGAATGGAAACACAATTTTTTCTTTCGTTTTTGACCTCGAATACGTTTTTTTTAAATTCCTCACTGTGATTATACTTATACAGAATGATTCCAGGTTGATCTTTCCATTACCTCGTGCATTTCATACGCAGCCTGACACTTTCTCAATGTTTTTATTTAGAATTTGATTTTTTATAACTTTATCTGTCAAACTTTTCAAATAAAAAAAATCATTAAATTTATGTTCCCTAGATCACTGTTCTTATTTCTGTGTTTTTGCTATCTTGCAGTTTAAAAATTATTTATCCAGTCATTTACAAACTTTTTAGATGACTCAATAGCGCTATGCATGGAATCTACTACCATGTAAGAATGTCCAGATTCCATGATATTATGCTGGATTGATTGAATGTTTGATGTCTTCTCCAGATACAATAGGAGAGAAGTAATATACTGTAATATATTCATGAGCAAGTATCTGAGTATATTGATATCTCTGACACTGTTTCATGGAGGGATTGTTCCACATTTGAAGAGCTGAGCCGATTTCGGAACTACCACGTTGCTCATTGATTTCAGTCCAAGCGTAGCAAAAAGCTTTGTTTGGGGGATTATCTTCATAAATTGAGAAATTATTAGTGCACAGTTTATGACTATACTTAATACATTTGAGACACCTTTGAAGACGGAATTTGTAGCACTTTTTGCAGGTCAAAAGTGGCAGACTTAGTTAGTTTACTAAGCACCTGTTACAGCACGAAGTTTGTCTGCAGCTTTTGCCACATTGGCCTCATCTCGTCTCCTTATGTGCTGACTGTATCAACTGTCATGATAATTTTTGCTATCGGCAGTAGCGTTGTTGCACATTAAACACTAATGCTTCTTAGGATAAAAAAAGATAGGTTGAATTCATTTCTGAAAATCCTTCTGAATATTATTTCAGAAACGTGATTCATTTTATTTTCATTTATGCATTTTTCTTTATAAAGTGCATACATTTTTGAAATGGATAGGGTTGAGTCCAACTTTTACGAATGGGATTTCTTGATGTAACACACTTTATTATAAAATCCTTTTGCCTTGAAAACTCAAGGCTAGTGGAGTGTTTACATATAATCACCCTGTGCTCCTCAAAAAAAAATTGAGTTGCATTTTAATTTGTATCTACTGTAGTCAATCATCTTTGGTTTTTTTGCAGGACGTGTTCTGTTTTGTTGTATAATAAGGCAATGAGGCATTTTATTTTTCCTTCAATACATTACGTTGCCATATTACTAGCATAGGTTTATTCCATCGTTTTTTCTTGGCTGCAGGTGTTGCATCTGTGGAAAATTTGAACTGATAATTGAAGTGGTGTTGATGGGACACCGAGTGCATCAAAGTCACTTCCGCATCTAAAATAACTAATAATTATCAATTTTTAAATAAAAAGTAACTTTTTCGAAAAAGCATTTTACTTTGTGGCTTGCCATATTTATAAATAAAACACATAAACTTTGTTTGTAACCACTTTATTATTTAATATCACGTCTACCGGTTTCGGAAGTACCCTTCCATCATCAGGACAATATTAAAGTTAAATAGAATTTTAATATTGTCTTGATGATGGAAGGTACCTCAAACCGTAGACGGAATATTAAATAATAAAGTGGTTATAAACAAAGTTTACTATAAAATAATTTTGTTTTGACACCACTTTATTAGAAACATATATACCAACCGGTTTCGGCTCTACCTGAACCTTCTTCAGGGTTGAACAAATATGTATGTATATAATACATATTTGTTCAATCCTGAAGAAGGTTCAGGTAGAGCCGAAACCGGTTGGTATATGTATCTAATAATGTGGTGTCAAAACAAAGTTATTTTTATTTAAAATTTAATTATGTCTAACCACAAAGTGAGTGCTTCACTCACTTTGTGGTTGGACATAATTAAATTCACAATTCAAATTACACTCAATAAGACTCAAAATAACAAATATCAAAACTAAGGAACCTAAACAGACTATGACAGTGCGACTAACTTCAGAATCGCGTGTAAAGCATACAGCAAAAATTGACCAACTGCCATTTTATAAAGCCCGGATCTAGAGGCAAAATTGACTATTGTCATTGGTCAGTTTTGCTTGTGTAAGAAAGCTCATTTATGTAAATATGTAGTCACTTTTACCATCTGTGTAACTTTTTTAAACAATTTCGGATGAAGGTGACAATTTTTTCCTATAACCATAATGCTTTTTCAATAGCACTCAATCAGTTTTCTAATTTTCGGCGTTTTTGCAGTTGGTCACTTTTGCTTGTATGCCGACGATATGTAGAATAGGTAAAAGGAAACGAGCAGGTGAATACGTCTGTAGCAAAGCGGTAAGCTCTTTAGCTCCGGAACGTTGCATGTACAAGTAAATTGATTTTAGTTAGTGTGTTTTATTTCACAAATAATATTTTTTCATAACATTCTGGAGAGATTTCCCTGGTGAAATAACCGAAAAGTTTCTTGAAATGGCATTAACCGTGTTAAGTGATCAGATCTAAATAGCTAACTATTTCTCAACCTTTCTCTTTTCCTATCTCTTTCCCCTCCCCACTTCCTTCAACCTCATAATATACCTCAAATTGGGGATGCCAAAATCTCATTGGCTCCGGACAGTTGTGATTATATGTGTTTAATTTTTTTTTATTATTTACTTATGGTCTGCTAAAAATGTCACATTCTAGCAACATCAAAACATTGAAAAACTTCAGAATATGTAAGACCAATAACCACAGAGTTTTAAGAAATCTGAATTTTGGGATTTCTGGAAACTCAAAATCCAGTTATTGGATAGTTTCTTACCATAACACTTGACTCCGATATATATCCCCTATCTGAATAAACAGTTTACAATCTTGGAGTAAGAATATACATGGAGAGGTACCTTTGTAAAACAGTGTAGTCAGTATTGTTGACTTTATACTGACTCGATAGAAAGAGACAAAGATATATTAATGGATGTTGGATAGCCTATAAGTTACCGCCAACATGGAATCCGGACATTTTTAATAAACATTTGAACACATTAAACAAAATAATATCAATACACCATTCAAATATTTCAAAGTCAAAATATCACACAAATAACAAAAGGTTTGCCTAAATAATGATGGAAGCTTTTTGTTGATTTTATGTCTTTATTTCATTAAAAATGTGAAAATTCTAAAGTTCGGTCCAAAATATTTAAAACTGTTGAAATACCTCTGAAAAGTGATGTTTTATAATATTTGTTTGGTCTTATTTGAACATTCACGCATAGCACATATCACCATCATGTTTGATTTATTTGTATAACCACTGCAAGTTTTTTTAATCAACACAAATATAGGAAACAACCTCAAAATCCGTTGACGTAAGTTATATGACTCGATGATGGAAGTAAGCGGACGGAGATCATTCTTACATATGTAGAAGTGCTGCAATATTATTTGAAGACTTTTCTTGTCTTTTTCTCTTTCATGGTATAGGACGTAAAAACCCGGGGAAAGTGATTTATTGCAAATTTATATTGATTGGGTAAAAATATTTAGCTATCTCTCCATGTTTATTCTTACTCCAAGTTTACAATCTTTGAAGCATAGGCGTCAGGTAGGAATTCTGTGCTGGTTCTACTGGCATTTCAATAGAAGATGCTCCGAGGAATTTGCATCATTGATCCCTTCAGGATGGTGCACAGCCAGGAAACATGCCAAATGAGCGCCCAAAATTTGTACAGTTGACATTGGCACATGCGAAGAAATCGCTTCTACGACTCGTTCTTGTATTCAACAGCTCAGCTACGTAATGATTTGTCGGCCTTTGTGTTTCCTCCTTCCTACAACATGGGTTTCTTCAAGACCCAGGTTCGTTTCTTCCTTCCTCAAAAAGACCTTCCATACTGATCTGTGTGACCCCAATGATGATATGCCCCAAAGGAAATGATTTCCTTCAGGGCCTACCGTGTGGAGTTAATTTATTAAAAAAAACCTCATATAATGAAGCAGTCTCCCAGATTAAAAAACATTTTAATGGAGCAAATATATTATTGCTGAGGTTAATAATTTCACAAGTCAGTTCTGTTCTTTGGTGCAGAAACACATCAGCCATTCCGTCTCTCGTCAACATACTTCCTAAATACACAAACTCATCCACTTGCTCCAAGTATTTATCATTCACAACTATATTGCACGCTGTTCTCGTACTCCCTCTTTCAAACGCCATGACTTTGGACTTACTTACATTCATCATCAACTCATTCTGCATAAATACTTGGTTCATCCTAGACACGAGAAACTGTAGATCTTCCATACTGTCAGAAATCAGGATTTAAATAAAATAAATAAAGAAAACAAGCAGAAATCTTTATTACACGTGAGGCTCAAATACAAATACACATTTCTTTGGTATATACAAGTACATGTAAATTTTATTTTAATCATACTCAGATTCGTAGAATGAGCATTGACCAAATTGAAACATTATTCGAAATCGTTTTTTCGAATGCTCCTTCCTCTTTTAAAATGTCTAAGTATTCCAAATTGCTATCAAACACTTCGTATTCTAAGTGCAATATATCCAGGCATTCAGGCATTGCGTCACTTGTAAGGGAAAATTTGTTGCTAGTAGGGCTTCGTCCAGTAGGTCGGTATGGGAGGATTCATGATGGATTGGATTGAGCGCCTTCTCTGGAAGGAATTTGCAGCTTCCATTCGGTGAACGCGGCGCGGTGGAGCTTGTTGTTGAGCAGAGAATGGCAAACCGTGGGGAATCGGGGGGGGCAAATGGATTCTAGTCGAGTACGGAAAACCATAGTGACTTAGTGTGGCTGAGTCTGGCAAACCATGGGGAATCGGGGGGGGCAAATGGATTCTAGTTGAGTACGGAAAACCATAGTGACTTAGTGTGGCTGAGTCTGGCAAACCATGGGGACCTGGGTGCTGCCAACGTAGTCTGTCTGAGTCTGGCAAACCATAGCGACTTGGGCGCGGCAAATGTAGTCTGGCTGGGTCTGGAAAACCATGGTGACTTGAGCGCGGTGGACGTAGTCTGGCAAACCGTGGGGACCTGGGCGCGGTGAACCTAGTCTGGCTGGGTCTGGCAAGCGGCGGGTTGGGCGCGGCAATCATAGTGTGGTCAAATGTACTCTGGCTGGATCCGACCAACCGTGGGAAATTGGCCGCGGTGAACGTAGTCAGGCCGGGTCTGGCAAACAATGACGGCTTGGGCGCGGCGAACGTAGACTGGCTGGATCTGGCAAACGGGGACCTGGGTGCGGCGAACGTAGTCTGGCTGGATCCGGCAAACCGTGGGGAACTGGGCGCGGTGAAAGTAGTCAGGCCGGGTCTGGCGAACGTAGACTGGCTGGATCTGGCAAACAACGGGGACCTGGGTGCGGGGAACGTAGTCTGGCTGGATCCGGCAAACCGTGGGGAACTGGGCGCGGTGAACGTAGTCTGGCTGGGTCTGGGAAGCCATAGCGACCCAAGTGTAGTGTGGCTGGGCCTGGCGAGCGTAGAGTAGTGAGAACACAGTTGAGCTAGTACTTGCGAACGTTGAGCTGGTAGTTGCGAAAGCAGTTGAGGTGGTAGCTGCGAATGTAGTCGAGCTGGTATTTCCGAAATCAGTTGAGCAGCTAGTCGCAAACGTAGTTCCCTACGAAATTGAGCTGGTAGCCGCGACCGTTTTGTTTGTGGGCAACTTTTTCGAGTCGAAACATGAGGAGTTGGTAATGGTGCACATACTGTAGTTGGTGTTGTGATGCTGTGACGTGGAGGTTGGGGTGCACGTGTAGTCGGAGGAGGTGGGTAATGTAAGTTGTTGATTGGGGGTGGAATAGAAAGGTCTGGAGGAAAAGTTGGGTCAGGAAAAGGGGTTGGGATGTGATGACACTCAATAATATGATAATGCGGTTGAAAAGAGAGGTTTCTTAATGGTGGTGGGGATGGTAGAGGTGGTGGTGGAGGTGGTGGTGGAGGTGATGGTGGAGGTGGTGGTGGTGGTGGTTGAATTGTTAGGTCAATAGGTAAATCTTGGGGTGGTTGTAGTTGTAGTTTGCGCAAGCGGAGAAGTCGTTCAATTTTAGTAGGACTAAGCCGCTGAAAAGAAATGAAAATTCATTATGTTATCATTCAATAAAGAGAAATCAAAATTACTACAAAGGCCAGATAAAAAAATTCAGACATTGCAGAATACTGAATTCATATGAAGGTAGCTCTCAATAAAAAGGGCTCTTTTTTCGTAAGGAAACACTTATAAATATTTATTTATTTACAGTACATGGAATGCCATTTATTTTTGAAAGATTTTTTTTTATTTATTCTCTTGGGGGTCATAAAACGAGCGAGGTAAAAGTGATTCCGTTAGTAAATGATTAAAAGCTGTATATATAAATAACAGGTATGTACTTAATAATAAATTTTGAAAAGTAGTTGGTATTATTTGTATAAATCATTTTAATGTGAATATTTTAAAGTTTTGGGACTAATCATTCTAGTTTCCACTATTTCTTGTGAAATAAATTGCTTTAATATACGAGTATTTTGAATTACGCTAATAAATCGAGGTTCCACTGTATTAGAAGAAAAACAATAGGGAGGTTTTTAAATTATGACTATGAGGTAATACGATGTAGACAGTTTTGTGAAGAGCGGCCAAGCAAGCAGGCCACGGTACCCATGATAGTTAAAATATTTTTTATGTTAAATTAAGAATACTTAAGCATCAAAAATGGCGGCATTTTGTTCAATTTTAATCCACCGTGGACATTTAATCCTTTCAAATGTTTTAAGGACATTAAATCTGTTTGGAATATCGTAAGAATCTGATTGAAAATACATGATTTGAAAACATCAAAAATTAATTTTGGGCTTTTGGAAATTTTATAGCGTGATGTAATATTATACGGCACGCCATTTTGGTCGCAAACACCTAATTGTTGAAAAACAATTCAAATATAATTATCACTAGGTTTAATTTATTTCTATTATATAACCAAACAATCATATTGGAATAACAATAAAATCTAATAATGATCTTAAAAATGGCGGCTCATAGAACTTTTTTACTGTTGCATATTAATTATTGGCATAATACATGATAAAATCAGACTCACCCCGAGATTTTCATCACGATTCATCTTCTCGTTTCGTTATTTCAATTATAAATATTACAATAATGGTTCTGACCACGGATTACGGTGATAAATAAACATTTGGGCCAAAGAGTTAACTAAATACGTCCTACAGCCCTGGATGCACGTTTGGAAGAGGAAGTCGAAGGACCGGATCAGATAGAGATGGTCGATTTCCTTTTCCGGTGGTCCCGTTGACTTTTCTGTCACTGGAACCGTCGATGTATTATTTAATTTGTAATAATATTAAAATTATAATTTTGCGTCGAGAAACCGGTTCTTTAACATCAGAATTTCGCAAGCCATGCCCATTGCCGGTTTCACAACATTGCCGTACATACATTTACACGTACAGGCCCAATTTTATTTTGTACTCTTTATCAATGACATTGTAAATATTTTTGATAATAATTTTAATATTTTGCTTTTTGCCGAAGATTTGAAAATCTTTTAACTCATACAAACTGATAAATACTGTATGTGCATTCAACGAAATTTACATTAGTTAAAATTTGGTGTAACCTTAATACACTTTATCTTAACATAGGTAAATGCCACATTGTACTTTTTTTTCAGAATAAATCATCCTTTTAGTTATCAGTATAATCTAATACCTTAAATTTATTAATTAAATGATTGATCTTGGCATAATTTTAGATACTTAATTTAACTTTATTTCACACATCAACTCATTTGCAAGAAAATGATTAAAATGCTTGTCTCCATTTTCAGAAATTTCAGGCACTTTGGGAATATTTCAGCATTAAAACATATTGTACTCGTCTTTAGTTCGTTGTCAAGTTTAATATAATTCTTCTATCTGGTCCCCTAACTTTGAAATCCACTACGACTCCATTAACAAAAAAAAACAATAGGAATTTCTTAGATGTGTTAACAATACATTCAATCTACCCATCGATGCATTGATAACTCTTTGAATCTATTTGATTAGTTAGGGCCTACAGCATTTACCACTTTAAAATACGACGCAAAGTAGCTAAAGCACTACCACTAGACATAGAAAATAATTTGTAACATAAACAAAATACCCTATCTTTCGAAATAAAATAAAAGAGCACCAAAACATATGTATGTATTCATTCTTAATTTCACAGTGTTTTAAAATAATACTTCGCAAATATTTTTATGTTTTTTAGTAACACGGGGCCAAAAGTGGGCGAAAATCAACCATGAATTAAACTAATTGTATTTTGACTTATTCTGGCCCGAATCCAGGATAATCTAAACAAAGCTCTCTAAAAGGTATCAAATTATCAGAGTTACCAGAATGTATTAATTCGACTAATGGTGTTGAAATTTGAGTCACAGGAATTGCCGTGAAGAATGTGAAAGCCCCGTATTGGAAATACAATCTTCCGGTTACTCCGCTCCGGTAGCTGGATCCGCAGTACAGCCCATCTCTAGTATCGGATATTAGTTAGTGATATGCATAATATATTGTTGTTAAGAAAAAATGCCATAAATTTGTCAATACCACCTAACGGGGCAAGAAGTTATTAAATACAATCGTTCTAGAATATTCTAATACCTGAATGATTATAAAAATAATAACCAAAGCTAAAAAATCTTATATTTATTTTAAATAGTTCACAACCACGATACCAAGAGTGATAAACAAAAATTAACAGGACCTCACTAGGTGCTCTAATGCCCTCATTTGAGAGTTTTAATGATTTTATTTGTACTGGTTGGGCTTGTGTTAGTTATATATGGTAGTTCAGATTATTAAAAAAAATCCCGGATAGTTCCCTGAAAAATCACCGATATAATTGCAAAATACTTAAATTATAATTTGATTTTATTCAGACAAATTGAATGCATACTTTGATTCTTAAATCTTTCATAACTAGCTGTAATGTTAGTGAGGCTTTTCATATATTTTTATTAAACGTACCACTATGTAAAACATTTTAAACTAGATAAAATGAATACCCTTGCTTTCATCATTAATTGATTTTTTTAAATAATCTTTTTAATTTAAATTTAATAGAATATAACATTCTACTATTAAATCATCAAGAATATTTTTAATGAATCTCCCAATGGTAATTTTTTTCTTCCCTGTTTGTTTTAATCATTATTTGCTTGTTTATATGTCTCCTACATACCATTTTATTTTGCATAAAAATAAATAAAGACGTCGCTAAACAATAAAATGTGGTTTTCCTTAGAAAATAATTAGTTTAGATTGATAAGATATACAATATATATATTTTTTAAATGTGTGTATATACGACTTGTGTTTTTCTCTTCACCGATTTGTTTTAATGTGAATGCATGATTTTAGTTTAATCAGATATTCACCTGACACTGATGGTTAATTGATGCATCTACAAACTGTGCATGTAATACTGTCATAATTATTGCTAATCCAGAAGACAACACAAATACTTTCACTCAAGTATTGTCCCTTAAACCTTGAAAAAAAAGGATTTTATTTAATAATGTGTTTTATTTTTGGTATACTATTGGCTGAAATGCGTGAACCATCGACGACTAAGGATAAAATAACGACAAAGAATTAATACACCGATTTAAAGGGCAGTAAACATCAATAATGAAATTGAATAGACCTACTTCTAACCTACCCCAGCGGGGAAAAGGCGTAATGGTTAGTTAGTTAGAGCCTTAGATTACATGTTACTACTTGTGAGAGCAGCACATGCTTGTTTATTGAACGCATCATATTATGTTTCAGGCAAACTATTTAATGTATGAAATATTATTGTTTTTATTTTAGGCAGTTGTTTCATAGCTGTCCACTAGTGCCCAGCAATTAAATTGGATTTCTCTCTTTAGAGTTCTTCAAAGTGGCTGGTCTGTGAATTTGTTGCCCTACAGTTCCTCGATAACTGTCAACTGTCAAGCGGGAGGCGGGCGAAGAGATACAGCTACATGCGTGAGCACGCCGGAAAATGACATGCGTTGAGTAGACGTAGATAGTGGTGGAGAGCAGTTGTTCAAGTTTAACTTCGTTCAGCGATTGAATATTTTTAGGCCTCCACGGTCGAGTGGCAAGACGCTCGACTACGAATCCAAAGGTCGCGGGTTCAAACCCGACGTGCGCCAATAACTTTTATTTAATTAATATGTGTCATAACACATTTAATTCATATAAAAATAATAACAAGTATATTTGCGGCACGTTCCAGAGTGATAGGTACTCTAAGTATCGCCCTGGTGAAAGACCACCATTCAGAATCGAAACGTTGCTTGAAATGGCTTAAGCCGTGTTTGATGACCAGATCTGAATAGCCAGGTACTTCCCAACCTTCCTCTTCCCGATCTCCTTCCCCTCCCCACTACCTTCAGCCTCACAACATACCCAATTTGGGGATGTCATAGTCTCACTGGCTCTAGACGGTTGGGAGCAGTTGAGACACTTGTGCGGTATTCATGTAAAAAAAATAAATAAATAAAGGCCGGTTGAGTGGAAGTGAAATGGAGTTGATGTCTGAAGAGCCGCCAATGTTTTTCCAAAGAGCCACGGTCTGCCACCTGCCGCCCCAGAGGCGTCAGTTGCTGGTGCATGTACGATTGGTAGGAACAATTATTTTAGTTATATATTTTTTAAGTCGTCTTCTTTAGGATTAGTTTCTCGCAGTGATTGTCCTTCCTATCATTTCTCAAATATGTTAGTTTTTCAGATCGACGATCGACCCCTTGGAATAACAAGGTTTCATCTGACACAACAATATCATGCAATAATGGGTTTTATAGAAAGCAACTTTAGAGTTTATTATTGCATGGCGGTGCGTTGTCAGATGAAACTTTGTCATTCCAAGGGATCGAAATCGAGATGCCGTCTGAGCAGGGCCGGTTCCACGACATCTAGCGCCCTGTGCAGTCAGTATCGAACGTTCCAATTTGCAACTCGAATAGTCAACATTTTTTAGCACCAATTTAATTGTAGTTTCTGATTTCGTCGCAGTAAATTTTAGCGGGTCGCTGTTAGTAGTTTACGAACTATTCGAAACAAAAAATTATCGATTGAATGAAAAGTGAATAAAGACATATTTAATATAACAAAAAAATATTTGTATTTTAATAATAACTGCGGTTGGTAAAAATCGCTATAATTGGTTCTTTCTCTTTGTAATAAAGCAGACCGCGACTATTCGGATCAGCGGATGTATCGGACCAAGCCGGAAGTGATGTAATAATAATCATAGAAATTAGACATAGCGTCGTCATCTATCGGATGCCGCAATAGTAAAATTACCGATCTTACAGTTTGCGTAGATTTTCAATTCAAAATCGATCTTTGAAAAGTTAGTACAAGTTAAATGTCAAATGTGTGCCTAGTGTAATTTTGCTATCAGCGTTTTTTTTCCGTTTTTTCTATAAATATAGGCTAAATACCTAAATAGTAAAATTTAATGTAAATAAATAAATAATAATAGTAAATACCATTCTTTGTTTCGGTTTTCTCCTTTCTTCTATCATTATAACTCAATGTCCTAACTATCTACTGAAAACCATATACTCATTGTCATAAAATATTTATTTTCTTTTGTTACTTGCTATATTTACACTGTTTGAATTTTTAGAATCGTTTACTTACAATACTTGAATATTAATTTAAGTGCCCACATATTAACTGTCCTCAATCATATTTCCTTTTCTTTGATTTGACAAATGTGTTTATATGAATTAATTTGTTTCATCTGAATTTTTATACCCTTAGCTCCTAGTAAATTGTTTTTAATCTGTTGATGTACACATACACTGCTATACCCATATCTGAACCTTTTCTCTCGTGATTTATGATAACGATCATTATTTTAGATAGTTTTAATTTGTATACATATTATGTATTATTTTCTCCTTGTTAGTTAATCTTATTAGCATAATTAATTTAGCATGAAGCGCACTTAAGGTGAAATATCACAAAACTGCGCTATATAAGTTCACTGTTATTATTATTATATCGAATGCAAAGTTAATAGAATTAAAGCGGAATAGTTGCATTTTGTAAATTTAAGTGCTTTATTTTGAGAAAATATGAGGCTAAACGAACCGATGGTGAGAAGTCTATTCGGATCATATTCTGAATTATTTTTAAGTTCAACGCGTTAAGGCTGATTCACACCAACGTCCGGTTCCGCTCAGTGCCGATATTGTTCCGCAAGAGAGCTTATTGATATGGTATGAATATCAATCAAGGAGTATGTGCCAAGACAAAGTTGTACGGCAGTATATCCTTCTGCCCACCCTTGTGATATTTAACTACTTAGTTAGTTAAATAATTATTTTTAATTGTAAAAATACTAGCATCGCAGATTTTTTTTTAACAAAAACCATTTTTTTATCACTAAATAATATTTTTATTAATTATTAATTATTAAAAATATTATTCAGTGATAAAAAAAAATCTACGTAATAAGTATTTTTACACTTCAAAATAATTATTTAACTAAATAAGTCGTTGAATATCAGGGGTGAGCAAAAGCTACTGCCTTGTCTTTGCCCATGATTATTCGCCCATATCAAAGACCCTCTTGACCACTGAACAATCAAGCCTAATGGTTTACGGCCTGCATAGTGAAGCGGACTCTATGCATGGTCGAGTGTTAAGACACTCGACTACGAATACAGAGGTCGCGGGTTCGAACCCGGCGTGCGCAAATAATTTTTATTTAATTAGTATGTGGCATAACACATTTAATTGGTATAAAATAATATATACTATGTTTACGGCACATTCCAGAGTGGTATATCCTCTAAGTAATCGCCCTGGTTGAAGAGAGACGACCACCATTCAGAATTGAAACGTTGCTTGAAATGGCTCTTTAGCCGTGTTTGGTGACCAGATCTGAATAGCCAGATACTTCCCAAGCTTCCCCTTCCTCGTCTCCTTCCCTCCCCTAAACCTTCAACCTCACAACATACCCTAATTGGGGATGCCATAGTCCCACTGGCTCTAGAATATTCACTGTAAAAAAAAACTTAAGCCCTGCGCAATAAGTACCGATTGCGCCATAACTTTTTTCCAGACCATCGATGGTCGTTGAATGTACAGTGATGTTGCCAGTGCTATACAAAACATAATTATCCCATGACGTGGGTAATTCTACAATGATTTAGGTATTTTTTAAAAATGATTTGGGGAATATTTTCAGATACTAATGATATCAATACCTTGGAGTAAGAATATACATGGAGAGAGAGCTAAATATTTTTACCCAACCTATACACATTTGCGATAAATCACGTTCTTGGGGTTTTTACGTCGTATACCATGAGAGAGAAAGAAACATGAAAATTTTCACATAATATCGCAGCACTTCTAAGTACGTAAGGATGTTCTCCATCCGCGGTAACTTCACATAATCCAGTCGCATAACTTACATCAACGGATTTCGAGATTATTTCCTATATTTGTTTTGATTAAAAAACTTTGCAGTGGTTATACAAATAAATCAAACATGATGGTGATGTGTGCTGTGCGTGAATGTTCAAATAAGACCAAACAGATATTATAAAACATCACTTTTCAGAGGTATTTCAGCAGTTTTAAATATTTTCGACCGAACTTTTTTTTCACATTTTTAATGATACAAAGACATAAAATCAACAAGAAGCTTCCACCATTATTTAGGCAATTTTTCTGTTGTGTATGTGTGATATTTTAACTTTATAAATCATTTTAATGGTGTATTGATATTTTTTGTTTAATATGTTCAAATATGTTTATTAAAAATGTCCGAATTCAACGTGGAAGGTAACTAATAATAGGCTATCCAACATCCTTTAATATATTATAAACGTGAAAATAAAACTCGTATGAATATTGAAGGGTTTGATTACGCATTTAGGGAATTACACTCGTAACACGAATAGGTATAATAATCGTTCCAAATATGAACAATAGTATCGTGGGTTCCGGTCTTTACGGGGGTAGAATCCAGACTGCCTGGCTAGAGGCATGGGGACGCTGTCCCTGTCTGCAGTGTCAAGTGCATTATTATTATTAATAATAATAATAATATTTGGATGATTTGTATAGCGCCGTTTTTGTGAAAAATCACCTCAAGAGCGCTGTACAGATCTTATTTTCTATTATTACATATTATATCTTAGTTTAAAAAAGAAAATATACAGGAACATACTTACCTGGCAGGTCCCATCAGATAGACACACTTATTAACATAAAATTATAATTATAGTTGTGTTTTTTTTTTTTCGAATTAGGGTATGGGGCAGAAATAAAAAAATAGACTTTCTGAATTTGTCGTACAGTACAGGATTTGGTTAAAACTTGAATATCTAAAGGTGATTCGTCGGAAGACAAATTATGTTGAGATTCTTTTAATAAATTTAAGGATACGAGAGTCTGAAAAGGTAAGTTTTCAGTTTGGACCGAAATTCTGTTGGGCTCGTTATACATCTTAGTTCCGGAGGCAGATTATTTCAAGCCTTCGGGCCCGAAACTTCGAAAGAGCGATCTCCAAACTTAGTATTTGGATTGCGTTTGGGTTCTATCAACCTTCCGATAGCCGATGACGTTGCTGATCTAAGAGTCGACTGCCTTAGAAGAATGTTTTCTGGAACGCATAGTTCGGTGATATACAGTGGGGCCATTCGTTAGTGGATTTAAACACTATCCAGCACAACTTGTACTGGATTCTATCAGTGCACTTGAGTCAGTGAAGGTTCCGAAGGTGCTCTGAAATATGCGAATATTTAGATACCCCGGTGATAAGCCTTGCCACATGTTGATTGACGTCTTTTTCAATTCCCGCGTTTACAATATCTTTGTCTCTTTCTATCGAGTCAGTATAAAGTCAACCGTCCTGATCACACTGTTTCGCGAAGGTACCTCTCCATATCCTCCAAGGGGAATACATTCCACGGAAATATTGGATCCAGTGTTCTGCTTGCGTAGAACGGTGTCACAAAAAATGTTACGACAAAAAAATGTTTAATAATCGATTCATTTGTGCCTTTTGTAAGCCAGGGCGTATGTATATATATTTTACAATACTTTAATGAGTTATAGGCTTTTATATGATTTATTTTTTCTTCATACTAAACAGTTTTATTGGGTTTGATCCGAGTAACCCCACTGCTGATCCGAATCACCACACAACATATTATTGGAGAGGTCTGGTGGAAGCCCTCCCCTAAGAAGTATAAAAAGTTAACCCAGGTAACTCAATGCTCTCACTGAGTTACCTGAAGCGACGAAAAGCTAAAATAGTCCCAAACTTGTGTCGCTTGAGTCAAGCCTTTTCCCAAATGGTAAGTATATTTTAGATGGCCGAAAGGCCACAATAGTTTTCAGAATCAAATTAAAACGAGAGTCAAAGCATTCGATGCAGAAAAATAAACTGATCAAAACTGCATTTTTAATTGCTTTTTGATCAAAGTGTCGTTTGAACCCTTTTGCTTTTCCAGAGACGATATATATTTTATTTTCCAACTGAATCCAAATTGTTCCCAACCGTCTGAAGCCAATGGAACTATGGTATCTCCAATTGGGGTATATTGTGAGGCTGAAGGTAATGGGGAGGGGAATGAGATGGGGAAGAGAAAGGTGAGAAACTACCTGGATATTCAGATCTGGTCACCTAATACGACGAAAGACATTCCAAGCAACGTTCGATTCTGAATGGTGATCTTTAACCAGGGCGATACTAAGAGTATCGCACATTCTGAATGATGCCGCAAATATGGTATATATAATTTGGTAAATTAATTAAAATCAGCGAATACTATCATATGAGACATATACGGTTTGTTCAAAAGAAAAGGTGAAATTTCGAATTTTTTAGAAAAGTATTTATTTATTCATCAATATCCATTTTCTCTCCTCTAAAGTAATCCCCCTCAGATATAATGCACTTATGCCAGCGCTTCTTCCAATCCTCGAAGCACTTCTGGAATGCGCTATTCGGTATGGCCATCAGCTCGTTCTTCGATTCTGACTTTATCTCATCAATTGTGGCAAAACGCTTTCCTTTCATTGGTCTCTTCAGTTTCGGGAATAGGAAAAAGTCGCAGGGAGCCAAATCTGGTGAATACGGTAGTTGAGGCATAATTACGGTGTTGTTTTTGGCCAAATAATCACGAACAAGCTGATGTGCGAGTTGGTGCATTATCGTGATGCAAAATCCATGATTTGTTTTTCCACAATTCCGATTGTTTGAGCCGTATTGCTTCACGCAAACGTTGCATAACTTCCTTGTAGTATTCCTTATTAACCGTACGACCTGTTGGCAAGAACTCATGATGCACCACGCCATTGCAATCGAAGAAAACAGTGGGCAAAACCTTCACATTTGATCGAACTTGGCGTGCTTTGTTCGGTCTTGGCTCTTCTGGCCGCTTCCATTGGGATGATTGGGCCTTAGTTTCGACGTCATAACCACATACCCACGTTTCATCACCAGTTATGACCCTTTTGAGCAAATCTGGATCGTCGTTGACGTCATTCAACAATTCCTGAGTGATACTAATGCGACGTTGCTTTTGCTCAAAATTTAGCAATTTCGGAACAAACTTCGCTGCCACACGTTTCATGCCCAAAACATCCGAGAAAATGGCGTTTTATAAATTATCCAAGTATTGAAAAACCTATTTTGTCTGTCAGTGGATTTCAACTACCGAAGAGATAAACCGATAGAAGTTAAAGAAATTAATCAAACATTTTCAACATAACGAAATTATTGTAAAATAAATCGATATAATTGGCCTGTCTGGAGCCTGGAGTCGAACAGTCATATGTTTACAGGTGACATCTGTTCTAACTCCACAAATCACAATTCTAAGGACGCTGATCTACACCGAATTCTGATCGGTAGTCAGGATGATATTTATATATTATGGTAATATTTATAAAATAAATCAAAACAGAATAAGTAGAACCTATGGGTATTTTATTTCACATTAATTTACGTGTACAGTAATGGTAAAAAATATATCTACAGTGATAAAGTTTAGTATACATCCAATTGTTCCTCGGCGGGTGTGTATTATATATTTTGAAGTTCAAAACGAGGACCCAAAGGTCAGGCATACCGATTATTATTCCACACTGGACTGGAAGTTTTGAATTCCTGTAAAATAATTTAAATTATCATTAAAACCAGAAATACATGAAGACACAAGCGGATATTAGGATTATAATTTTTAGGTGTTATCATACAGTTAAAAAAAGGTTTTTGTATGGATGATGTGATGAAGTAATATGCCAGTCTTTCACCTAGATCTCAGATATTGTGTAACCTTAAAATAACTACCACTTTGTCAAACTATTGCTTCAAATACTTAATTGCACCAACCAAAACTTTGACATCAATTAAACAACACGATTTCCCTTTTGAGTATGCACGCACAGACGTACGAGTGTGAACGTTCAAAAAGTGGAACTGATGGATGTGTTCAGAAAAGTATCAAATTAAAAAATAATCTTTTAGAATTCTTACCTACCTAATAAAGTACCTACCTTTGCCTTATTATACGAATTTTGCTAGAGATTAGTCTATATTTAAAATGAGTGGATTAAAGCAACTAATATATATTTTTTTGGAAAACTAGTTCATTTTTTGATTTTGTATTAAAAAAGCTTGTCATTCATTTATGTCTTAAATTATTTAGTCAATACCCAGTTAAATTCTATTTTTTTGTGATTCAGCTCCCTTTGTGGTTCACGAAATCAATCATTTTAATTATCGGCTTCGTCACATAATCCATTTTTTGTTTGTTTTAAATGTAAAGGAATTTTAATGGAGAAGACAATGATTTTCAACTAATTAGAGTTCTGGTTTTATTTCATCAGATATTTTGTTGAGGATTTCTGTCACTTCACCAGGATTTTTTCCCATTGAAATGAGTTTTTTTACGGAACTCATTGGGAACAGTACATGACGTTTGCGGGTCGTATCTTTCACATGCCTGATTTAAAACATGTAGTGGGTAGGTTGTGTGAGACGGTATGGCATATAAACAAAATAAAATAAAAACATTTAAAGAGAACTGACCAGTCCTTGAATTCTTTTTTCAAGCTTTTCCATATTTTGCATCATGTTTTCCAATGTTGTTTTCATGTATAAGACATTGATTCCTGGATCCGTGTAAGCGTCGGTGCCCATCATCTATAAATGTAAAAAAACACAGTGTTTTTTATCAACAAGAAGAACACAAACACGGCACAGCCATTGCCATTGTCATACATATCGCTGCAACAGAGCACCATTATTTTTTAATTTGTATCAAATAGAGGTTCGCATACTGAGGATGTCGTAGTTATATACCTACTAAATCACCAAAAAGGCAAATTAGTTTTTAGTACTCATTTTTAAAACGCCGTTTTTATGAAACATCATCGGGCGCAGCATTTGGTTGGGCATAATCGTGATATCCTCATAGAACTAATCGAATTTCTAAACAATTGAAATTTTTTTTTAGTTTTTTTTAGTTGTAAAAATTAACGCAGTTTATGACGCATATACCAGGGGTGTTAGTTGAAGTTTGCCGGTTTTTTCAATAAAGAAAACGCTTAATTCTCAAGGGAATCTCAGAAATATTCACTGAAGTAAACAACTTTTACACTATTATTTTGGCAGAATGTAACTTGTGTATTTTTGAAGGTTATTGTCTATGGAAAAATATGTCATAGATGCCAAATCATAGAAATGTATACATATCTCTAGCAACATCTATGAGTAAAACCGGCAAACTTCAACTAACACCCCTGTATACATAAAGACAATAGATAAATTAGAAACAAAATGTTTACCCTGTATACATTTTTGCTAAAACATTGAAATTAGTTAAGAGGTGGTTAATGGGAACGCAGTCGGGGCCTGTTTCATACAAAAAAATGTTTTGAATTGAAGGCTAAAATTCCTAAAAAAACTGAATGATTTTTTATTTATTCGAAAGGTATAAAAAATATGTTGTACGCCTGAGAGCTATTTTTTTTTAAATTATTGAATACTACATAACTGTAGGTTATGTGAAACGTTTGTAATATTTTTTGAAAAGTTTTCCGATGTGTTTTTTTACTATACCTAAATGTTAAAAACTATATGTTTTTCAAATTCACTGTAATTTTATTTAATGAAGTAGAAAAGCAAGTTTGAAACGATATGTCAGTAATGCATCTGTGTGAGGACTGTACTCAGGTTAACTCCGATTGATATACCTATAATTTTACACCACGAAAAAACTACTTATACTGGAGTGGGTAACGCAAATTTAAATAATATACCCAAAATGTATTTGAATCCCCAGCTAATAGATGAATACAAGTTATCCGTAGTAACCACGTAGATACGCCGCCATTACAAATATGTTAAATTGAATACACCACGAACTTATACCTTTTCCAGCTTGCGTATTCGCTTGTCAAGCATGTCGAAATCCATGTCCTCTGCTTCGAACGCTGTCGTTTCAGTATCACCTGAAACCGCATTCAAATATGTGTTATTGGTAGAAAAATCAGTCTTCATATTGTAAAATGTCTTTAACAATACTCAAACTTACAAGATTGTTAGAAAATACTGTAGAAACTATCGTAAAATGCAAGACTCCTGTACATATTTATTTTATATCCTCTTTTTTGGTAACAAATTTATGCATTGAATTTTTTTTGGTAGAAATCCGTTAAATTACCGAAAATGGATGACACCAGAGTCGATAAGCGATTTAGATAATTCAGTTATTGTTCTCTCAAGAACAAGCTCCGAGTATACGAGAACACTGTATTCAAAATAACTTGAGACCATGTACGCATTCCTATTTGTGGACAGCCAGGAGTCCTTTATACCCTTTCTGAAAGAGATAGGTTTGTGAAACATGCTTTGGTAGGTTGCTAGGAAATTGGGGAAAAACAGTAAAGCTCATGGTCACTGACAAACTGGAAGACAGGGGAAGCAGATATTGAATACCATGAATGCGGTCGACGGATGCCACAGGTGTTCGGAACGTTATTTTTTTATTTTATTTTATTTTATTTATTTGGGAAAACATACAGTTTTATATACATATTGATATATTGAGTAATTACATTGTTGGATTAATTAGTGAAGTTTCCGCTATAAACGAAAAAAGCTATTACAAAAAATAATACCATCAAAAAAGAATACAATAAAAATAAATATCGGTTCATTAGTTTTTAGGACACGTTAAGTAAAACAAATTAAAAGTATATATCATACAAATGATAAGTTGAATAAAACTATGTAATAGATAATACAACATAGAATGCAACCCAAGATGATTGATATAAACCAATAGAAATTTAAAGAAAGAAACACAACATACTGTTTATAAATATAGAGACAAATAATTTACATATCTTTAGATCTGTAACGCACAGCAGTGGAAGGAGTTAATAATTAACCTTGTTATTTGATTATGTCCCGTATGCATTTATTAAACTGACCTGTGGATAAATGGAAAATATCAGCTTCTGAAAATGTGATGTTGTATTTTGAGCACGTTCTTCGGAAAAATGAATGTTGTGTGTAATTAGTTTTTGAGTGTGGGATGTGGAATAATTTGTTCGAGCGTGTGTTTCGTACTGGACAGTGGATATGGATATTTTCTAGCAGGTAGTGATTGTCAACAGCGTTATTGATAATTTTGAAGATTTTGGTCGGATATATTATCTAGGGATGATAAGTTATGGAATGCTAATGAGTCTTTTTGTTGTTCGAATGTTCGGTTAGACATAAAATTTAAGTGTTTCAAAGCCTTTTTTTGAATTTTCTCAAGTCTTTCGATGTGAACATTGTATTGTGGATTCCAAATCACTGATCCAAATTCTAATATCGAGCGAACAAGTGAGACATATAGTATTTTAATAACATGTGGTGATCTAAATGGTTAAGTTACTCTTACGATGAATCTTAGAAGTTTGTAGGCCCTATCACAGATGGAATTTATGTGTGAGCTTCAAAGTCATTCCTGAGTCTATTATTATTCCTATATATCTCATGGTCACTGACAACCTGGAACAGAAGAAGCAGATGAATATCACGAACGCGGTTGACAGTTGTCAGCGGTGTCTGGAACGTTAAATCTCATGGTCACTGACAAACTGGAAGACGGGAGAAGCACATATTGAATATCACGAACGCGGTCGACAGTTGTCAGAGGTGTCCGGAACGTTAAATCTCATGGTCTCTGACAAACTGGAAGACAGGAGAAGCAGATGAACATCACGAGCGCGGTCGACTGATGTCAGAGGTGCCCGGAACGTTAAATCTTATGGTCACTGACAAACTGGAAGACGGGAGAAGCACATATTGAATATCACGAACGCGGTTGACAGTTGTCAGAGGTGTCCGGAACGTTAAATCTCATGGTCTCTGACAAACTGGAAGACAGGAGAAGCATATGAATATCACGAGCGCGGTCGACTGATGTCAGAGGTGTCCGGAACGTTAAATCTCATGGTCACTGACAAACTGGAAGACAGGGGAAGCAGATATTGAATATCACAAACGCGGTCGACGGATGCCACAGGTGTTCGAAACGTTATATCTCACGGTCACTGACAAACTGGAAGATAGGAGAAGCATATGAATATCATAAACGCGGTCGACTGATGTCACAGGTGTCCGGAACTTTGAAGCTCATGGTCACTGACAAACTGGAAGACGGGGGAAGCAGATGAATATCACGGTCGACTGATGTCACAGGCGTCTGAAATGGCAGCTCTCTATACGATGCAGGGCTGTTGGAAGTGAAGGGGGTTCTATCCATGGGAGGCGTAGGTCACGATCTTCAGCAATAAGGGAACGACTAAAAAGCATTCATGTCCATTAACGAAAACCAATTATTCAATGGTGGCCAGTTACCTCTCCAGCAGCTCTGATTGTCCGGCTGCAGCGTGAACCCCTCCTTGCACACGCAGGTGAAGCTGCCGAGGGTGTTGTTGCAGAAGTGGTCGCACGGCTTGTTCAGCGCGCACTCGTCCACGTCCTCCTGGCACTGCTTGCCGGTGAAGCCCGGCGGGCAGGTGCAGCCTTGGGCCCCTACACACTTGCCCCCGTTGAGGCACGGCAGCCGGCACCAGGCTAAGCCGAGGGATATACAAGCGTTGAATCAAACGTTCATAATACGGACACGTGTCTACTTTGGTAGTCGTTAGAGGTAACAGAACCGTGTAACATGTAAGAAAAGACAATAATTAATGGTTTTAAATTTTTAGTTTTTTTTGTTTAGTGAATGCCGTAGTAGATGTGGAAGAGAAAGGTTGTAAAATACATGTCTATTCAGATCTCGTCTCTAAACACGGCTAAAGCTATCTCAAGCAAAGTTTCAATTCTGAATGGTGGTCTTACACCAGGGCGATACTAGTAACTACCACTCTGGAACGTGCCAATATACTTTATTTTAATTAAATGTGTTTTAACACAATGATGAGACGAATGATCTTTTTTTCAATTAAAAGGTATGGCATGTACTAACTAATTTGTCGTTTGTCCAAAATCCAAAACATTTTGACTACTTAAATACAGATGGGATGGGCAAACGTTTGGAAAATCGTGGAAGGTGCGATTGTAAAAATCGTTGTTAAATATTTTTTTCTTAACAACACGAAGCATATAATTCAGACGTTGGTTATATAGCTTATTGGTGTCGTCTAACAACCAGTACCTAGACCTACGAATAATTAAGTGCGAAGAGTCGGTCAAATTATAAAATAAAAAAAATAATAATAAAGGAACAACACATTATTGGGAAGCACTTGACTATTCTAGTTTAGTCAGTAAACATCGCTGAAACCATTTTAAATCCCGGATCGATTCTGAATGATGGTCACTCACTAAGGCAATACTAATAGTATCTACTGTTCGTAGAGGCATACCGGCAAATCACAGTTTGTAATGCACGCCTCTTTTTGCGGTAATTAACCCGCTGCCCGACGGGAAAAGCCATGGTGAATTATAAAAAGTGTTTGTAATGAGTGTTAAAGCAGAAAATATTTTAATTAGCACGAGGCCATCAAAGCGACAAAGGATCAAGCTAAGGAAATCACAAAGACTCGGATATTTAATGATTCCGTTTTCATCCTTCATTTATCACGAACCTGCGACGTTTGCTCCTTTATCCGCGCTCTTATTGAACGATCCTTAGCAGCGTGTTTGCCAAATTAGCTGACCATTAAATGTCGAAAGAAATTAACCTTTTGAAATTCTTCAACGGAGACAATTAGGAAGCGGCGTCTGCGGAGCGGTCGCAGTCAAAGCGATAAAAAGAGGAACAAAAAACAAACAACTAAATCGCTGCGAATTCGATACCCCTATAAATTCTGAAATGCCAATACAGTTCTGGCTGAGTGCAAATTGGACGTCCAACCCCAAAAAGATAAAACTGTGAAAAAGGCGTTTGAAAATATGACGACACAAAAGCATATTACGGCATTCGTAAAGTGAATTTCAGTGTTTTTTTTCTTTAAGACAATCATTATAAATAGTTAAATAATTATCTATCACTGTACTGACATTTTGATGTTTGAATGCTTTCTACAAAATGTCGATAAGTCAAAGAGTTTAGTACTAATGCGTTCTATGTGGGTTGGATGTCTTCTATGAAATTGTTGAGGGTGTATACCCAAGCGCACTTTTTTGAACCATGTGAATGAAATAAACATATGACATAATAGATAAAAACATGCTTCAAGTGACCATAAACTAAATAATAGTAAACGTTCAAGTGGTTTCGACGTTTTCTATGAATCATAATATTGGCACTTTTAAAACGCAGAATACGTCCAACCTACATGGATGATTCTTACAAATTATATTGACGCAGTTAAACATAATCACTGAATGCATTCACACCACTTGGACGTTTTCTTACATTATTATCGTTAGTTGATATTTTAGAAACAGCAGAAAACATTCAAACCGCATGGACGTTTTTTACTTTAATTTAAGTCAGATATCTGCAACGTGGGTTGGTAAAAAGAGAGCTTAGATGTTTTCAGCAGATATAAATCTGGTATTTATCTATAGGAAAACATGTAAAACTCGATTTTGGTTGTGTGCTTTCTGTATAACTACGTCCCATTATATACAGGTATATATATACGTTGAACAAGCGTGTTGATCGTTGTTTCAATATTGACCCCCTCAAGAGAAAAATAAATAATCCGTCATCGATTATTGATATGTCGAAAAATTAATTATTTTGATTATTATTCGATTTTGCGATGGTGATTCCGGGTCCCACTTATAGGTATGACAAGAAATCGTAAACATTGAACCCGCAGCCATCTGAGTGTTAAAAATAAATACTATGAATAGAGGCATGCATCGTATTCTTCGTCTGTTGCATGAACGTCCAGAAGATTATGGAATAAGATGGAATTCAATATGATATAAAAGAGCTGTTGGTTAATTACGTTTATTGCATCCATAGCTAACTTTGGTGTTTTGGATCCAGCCCGGACAGCAGACGAACGTGGTGGAGGGGACCGTCTTCTTCCTGTAAACCTCTTTGTGCACCGTTTCGTAGACAAACCTGGAAGGTGGTGTTCAAATAATAATACAATTCTCGTAGATATTTTATTAAAAACAAATCATAGACAGTTTGAGCATTCGAAGGTGAAAGTGAAAAGATGTTAAAACTCAATTTTTGAAGAGAGAGATTGAAAACTCCATTCATATGGAACAACCGTTGAAAAGCCCTGAAGATAAAGTTATCGTGGGCAATGGAAAACAATATCAATGAAACTTTAAATAACATAATTATTTACATTTTTAAAGTTGGTGTGCACAATTGATATTAAGGGTCAGCACCCAAAAATACACACTTTTTGGTTTTCTAATACAATTAAAACTACATTTTTTTAAATCTGTCAATTCTATAGGAGTAGTTAGGAAAATTTCTAAGATTTCCAGTGAATACAATTCTTAAACAGTACCGTAACTTTTAAATTATTTATGAAATGCATACTGGAATTTTAGGTAAAACTTTCAAAAAAGCCTTTGCTGGTTTTAAAACTGCACCTTTTACTGATATTTCAGTATGTTTTTCATGGACTTTAAAGGATTACAGTTAAACAATTGTATTCACTGGAAACCTCAGACAAGTCTCTAGCTACTCATAGAAAAATTGCATTTAAATAATTTGTAGTATTGCTTGTATTAGAATGCTCCAAAGTGACGATTAGCGTCATTCTTGGGTGCTGGCCCTTAAGAAAGTTTATTCAAGAAAAAACCGACTTCTGCAAATTCCTTGCTTCTGATGTAAAATTAAATTTGTGTTACAGTAGTATTAAATGATAGGAATGAATATGATCAATAAAGGGACGCTCATATGGTTTGGACATGTAAAGCGAATGAATGAAGAAAAGAGTGTGAAAAGAATATATGATATGAAAACGAATGGAAGAAGAAGTCGGGAACGCGCAAGGAAGACGTGGAACGATTAAGTGAATCAAATACATGAATTGGGCCATGTAAAATTCAGAATAACAGAAGAGTATGTATGAGACGATGTATGAATGTGAATGAAGCAAATAGTGTGTGTAAAACAGAGTTGTATGACGGTCCGTCCCCTCTGCCTACCCCTGCGAGGAAACGGCGTGATGGTTAGGTAGTTAATTTTTTTAGTATTAAATGGTGATATGTAAAATTACAGCTTTTGGGAAATTTTTGAGAAAAAATGAAAAATGCAACACCACTGACACATTGCATCGGTCTAAATAATGTTTATATTTTGAAACACTATAAATTATTATGAATATGCAAGCATTTGCTCCTGACTTTATCTAAAAGTAATATTATGTTGAATTATACACATTGAATTGTATGATGAAGTATTCCGTAATTTAGAATACATTGTAAAAGAATGTCGCTCCACCAGTTCCTCGGAGGCACGTCTATGCTGAACCGAGTGCCTCCCGATGCCGTAGACTGGCCAAATAACCGACTCCCCTTCTCCAAACGAAGACGAAGAAGAATTTTGGAGCTGGATAGATATATCACGTCCCTCGATAAGTAACATATGCGGTTCAAGATATTCATCCTAGACATGGGTATCTGATAGATCCTATGTAAGATCTACAACTTATGGTGAACAACGCTTGTAATAGAAAGAGAGGCTACAAGCTCTCAGTGGCAGGACTATGGCTTCCAAACTTCTATGCTTGGGGTGTCCCCGTTAAAGTCGATTGTCGGACCGTTTCAGCTTTTAATTAAATCACGCCAAGCGTAGCAGCATGACCATTATGCTTGACTGCTGATTACAATAATAATAATAATCAGCTTTTAACGGGGGCCGCTGAAGTGTGATGAAAAATGGAGTTGGTCGTCGATTTGATGGTCATCAAATGTGACAGAGTTTGAAACACCCCAAGCTTAGTCCTTAACCGGGATTAAACTGCAACTATATAAAAAAACAACAATTATTGTAGCCACAGATGTGGTCACATTTCCTCGCAATGATACCATGCTGTGGCTGAAAGCACGGTCCATCATTCGGAGCTGCAGAGACAAATCTGGTCCCTCGTTAAGTACTCCTCGAATGACTTCATGACGTTTCACCGTATTATGTTTCCCGCTGCGCTCGAGTGAAAGGGTTGCATCAAATAATCAGAGGTGGCTTTCAATTTGAACATGCGTGTTGAACTTACCGCACTCCTTGGCATATTTGATTATTTTGACATCTTTGGGAGTAGGGTTTGAATGACGTTTTTGGAAACGCTTGTTGAGTTTTTTGAAATTTGGCCACTTCTCTCTGTGATGAACATACATGTCTCCTGAAAAGATGTGAATAAAAGAGTCAATGTAAATTCCCGCAAAAATGTCTTTATTAAACACTTTCCGAGTAAAAAATCTTATATTGAAACACATAAAGGTATGTGTTTTCCTGCTTCCCGCCAACAAAAATATGATATATTTATTCATAACATATTTGTCAAATACCTTTTTATTTTCATCTTATTAATAGTGCTAATTCTTTAAATATCTTCCTACCAAAAAGGAATTACACACATATATATATATATATATATATACATTTTTTTTTTTTGTGACGTTTGTTAATAAATTATTTTCAATTATTATCATTCATTTCGTAAGGTCTAATTAAATCTAAGACTGTTCAAAAAAATAGCTAAACCATGCGCAAAAAAGCATGATTATAATTAAACAACAAACGTTATTCATTTTTTGCCTTTCAGTATCTGCATTAACCAAAACTGCCAATGGATGACTCACGCTTGTTGAAGGCGTAATAATAACATTATAGGTAAACTAATTATTTATAGAAAAAATGGCAAAATAAAAACACTCGAATGAAAATATAAATGAAATGAAAAGTTGCCAGTTGAATTACCATTAAATAATTTCAATGAATATAATTTAGAATACCTTTTCTTTTAGCTTTATTCTAATTTTGTGTTATTTTAAATTTTTCTTTTAATTTTGTGTTTCTAATGCTTTGATGCATACAAGCGTTTCATGTTGAAATAATCTAGATGAATTAAGAAATGTAATGAGGTTGTCAACAATAATTAGGTAATTATGAACGGGATTTGGTTTATTTACTAGATTATGAATAGTAATGAAAACATTTTATTTTCATTTTGAAAAAGAGATTTAGTATTAAATACCTAATTTACTTATCATCAAGTACACATTATGAATTGATAGAATTAATATTAAAATGCCGACCATAATGGTTTGTTTTATTATTAAATTAACATTAAAAAAAACTACATTAATGAATGAATATGAATGCCAATATACATGCTCCAGATACTCCAAAACATACATTTTTTGATCGTGTGCAGAATTTATCTCCACATGTGTTTCTGCCAGAAGAGATGAAGTTATTATCTAAAGGTTTAAAATATAACTTAAATTATAATAATAATATTCACAACGCTATTGAAAATGTGGCAGTAGATATTGAAAGTGCGTTAACCAATCAACCTAAAACATTTCAATATAAAAGTGCGGAAATCATTAAACATCAAATAACAAAAATTACAAAGGTCACTAATATGGAGAATATACACATTAAAAACATTCGTAGATTTTTAGATGAAGAAAATTTAGTGCTCACCAGGGCGGATAAAGGTTAATTTAATATTGTCCTGATGATGGAAGGGTACTTCCGAAACCGGTAGACATAATATTGATTAATAAAGTGGTTATAAACAAAGTGTATGTGGTCTATTTATAAGTATGGCAAGCCACTAAGTAAATGCTTTTTACGAATATGTAAAAAAAAACTGTTCGTAGTTATAATCTGCGGAAATAAATCAAGAATGAATGAATAAAAGTGAATCGAAGAAGTCGGGGACGCCTGAGGAAGACATGCCACGATCAAGTGAATCAAATACTTGAATCGGGCCATTTGAAGAGTCAGAATAACGGAAGAGTGTGTATGAGACGCTGTATGAATGTGAATTAAGCAAGGAGTGTGTGCTAAGACAGATTTGTATGGCGGTCAGTCCTCTCTGTCTACCCCTGCAGGAATCGGCGTGATGGTTAGTTAGTCAGTTTTAGTTAGTTATAGGTTTTATTATTTTTATTTAAGAAAGGGCATTGTGGAATTCAAAGCGAAACAGCGTGATTGTTAGTTGGTAATAAATTTATGGGATACAGTATCTTGGCTTTAAGCTATGACGTTTCATATAAATAAAGTAATGTAAGTCAATGTGTTGTTTTGTAAAGTCTTTAAATAACTCGGCTTTTTTGAAACTTCGTTCTTAAAATTCCTTTGATATTCTCAATTTGATTAATAAGTCTATTTTTTCATAAATTAAGATTTTGTAAGTCATTTTAAGTAATTTAATAAAATATAAATTACAACGAAAAGTACATGATAATTACAAATTACCAAATCATAAAATGAAATAAATATTAAGAAAAAAAAATCAAAACAAAAAAATGTTTATGTTTGGGTAACATATCTGCGATTTGGGTTCATTTGCGATTCATAACTTAGATTGAATCTCAGAATTTGAAATACTTTCAGTAAACCATAGATTATCGTGTACGAGGGTGTTGAATGAAAAGAAACAATTTCTTAGTTTGTAAATGCTTGAAATATGTACCTAAAAGCGGATATGTGATATCTCGTTACGTTTAATTGCATTTCACCTCTTCAACTGGTGTTATGTTTTGTCAAAGTGTTATTACACCAGCTGTATAATGAAACTATTTGATATGTTTATTACTAATTGTTTAAGGGACATGTTCTTTCAAATTTTATTATTGTTAATGAATAATTAACAGATCTTGTCAAACAAAATCTCGATGTAAATACAGGAAATTTCTGATATTTTAGTTATGGATCTTGTTGGATGAGTGGTGAGGCATGGAACTGGTAAAGGAAGGAAAAAATCAAAATAAATTCAGTTTTAATTAGATCCCCGAGGCGAATGTTATGTTAAACCATGTACAACTGAATTCATGATTGTAAAAACACCCTGTAAGGAACAAAACATTTTTTTTACATTCTTGAGACCAGGCCGCATACACTGGTTCTAAAAACGCCTCAAAATAACAAGCCCTTCATAGAAAAATAAAATCACGAAAACTGTGTTAACTGTAAAAACCTCCTATTTCCTGCGTATTGGGGGTTTTAACACTCAATGTGATTCATTTTGAGTTCGGAAACTTTATAGTGAAACGTCTCCGTATAGTGAAAAGCTCCCCTCACAGGTAATAACTCCCGAAGACAGAATAAGAAAACACACTAGCGTCAATGCTTTTAATCCTCAGGAAAGATGACTATTTTAGAGCACATTATCTCATTTCCACAAAAATAAATCCACCATGCTTCACGCCCAGCTTTATGATGAATTGATTGAATGAATTGATTGATGAATGACTGAATTAACAGTAAAAAAGGATGATTTATTAAGAGAAAAAAAAACACAAACTCTAAGGTTAAATACGAATACCATTTTTTTTCCAGAAAACACTTCTTTAGGATCCAGGAGATCTCAAGTAGACACCAGTTGTACTTGAGAAGAGTTAGATCTAAAAATTAAGTCAACAACACTAAACGAAGTTGCAAAAAGGGTGGCCACTACAAACAGTGTGTCCACAAGAAAAGGGCACACACATAAGAAAAAGAACACCCTACATCATGGATATTGGGTGTTTTTACACTATGCGTGTAAAAATACCAAATATTCACATTTTTCATTAATTATTTTAAAGAAAACAGGTAGTCTAAAAAAATAAATAAAGTGTTAAAAAGTATAAGTAACATATAGACCTAATAACTGATAATAAAAAAAAACTACGCACTTTTTAAATTATATTGAAATGGGAATGTTTTTACTGATTTTCCAAATTGGATATAGGGTGTTTTGACAATCATTAATTCAGCTGTACTATTGAATGTGAAGATCCAAAAGTAGTGTACCATAAAGCCGATGTAAACGCATTGAATAAGATTAAAAAAGACCCCATTGATAGCTTTCAATTTTGACACATATATAGCAGTATCATGAGGGTATGTGATACGTCATTTAACGCAAGAAGTTGGGGACGTCCGAGTAAGAAATTGCACGATGAAGTAAATAAAATACTCGGCCAAAAGAGTCGGGTCATGTCAAGAGTTGGCATAAAAGAAGAGGGTGTTGATACGATATATTATTGTAAATAAAACCAGTACTGTGCGTGTAGTGTATCATCTCCTCACCCCCTGTGAGGAAATAGCGCGATAGTTAGTAAGTTAGTGACAACAAAACAAAAACAAAAAACATAATTAAAGATTTTTTTTATTGGTATAAAATCAACGTTAGTCAATTTGATCTGGAAAATCTCTAAAATTCAATACACGGCATCAGTATTTATGTAGGTATTCATTTATTCAGTGATGCTCTATGGGTGTGGAATATTAATGTTAATATAAACAAACATAATTGAAAACCCATAGTATTTTGTTAAGCGTGGCACGTGGCGCATATTTTTGAATAGAATGGTATTCATTTCAAATTAGATATACAAACGACAATATGTATATATGTATATACATGTGGGTACTAACATATCTATCAGTTTTGCATTTAGATAGATTTGTAACCGAAGGGTTATTTATTTCTATATTCTTATTTATGAATGCTATCCTTTGGGATAGTGTTTAAAACCAATAAAACTTAGACAACGGAGTTTTTTTAATAAAAAACAAACATTTATCAGTATGTAATGAAAAATTAAATTTTTTAACTTGATATGTTACATTTTCACAATAAAGGTATCTACCTACGTATATATGTACCTTTGTAATTTGTAATATGGTAGAAAGGTACCCTTTGAACTTGCAAAAGCAGTTTTAAAAAAGTAGTAATGTAATTATTGTAAATTGTAAAGATGGATGCCAAATATCAGAAAAAAATAAATTGAAAGTATGAGATTTTTGAAAGATGTTGGCTTATGCGCTGCTCCCGAATGAAGTATAGGTCCCGAGTTCGAGTCACGGTCGAAACCTATTCTGTATATTTTCGTTTTCTTTTTTATTTTCACACTCTTAAAAAATGCCAATACTGATAACCTGTGAAAAATGAATGTTGATTTGCTAAGAAAAATTGCTTTAATCCACCTTTTAAAATATAGTTTATGTTATAATTCGTAGAAATGAAATAAATAGTAATTTTAGTACCTTTTAATAATTTATTGAAAACAAAACATTTTAAAAATAGTATCGCATACTTGAATAACACCGAGAAGATTAAAATCAATAAACATTTAAAAATATATTTAAAATTGGGATAAAACTGCAGTATTTGCATTTAATTTTCAAAGATGATCTAATTCCTGATCTTCGGTGCACTACATCGTACGTTCTGTACAAACCTGAACCCTTTCTCAGCCAACGATATCCGCAAATATATAAATACCAGTTTTAGTTTGTCCAAACCACTTGGATAGCTAAGTATGTCATTTAAAGGTAATTGAACTATACATTTAAGATTCGTCAACCAAATGTATTATTATATGACTTTGTAAAGTTTTGCGGCCACATTTGATTCGAAGTGGGTTAGGACAAATATTTTAGTCCCCGGAAAATACTATGTCATAAAATAAAGGTAAAGAAGTAATCTTTTATAGTCATAATATTTGAATCTAATATAAATAGGATCACAGATAATACAATTTTATATTATTTGAGTTATTGATGAAGTTTAAAAAAAAAAAGTGAATACCGCAAAAGAACCCTGACTGTCCGGAGCCAGTCAATGACATCACCAATTATCGGGGTATGTTGTGAGGCTGAAGGGGTCGGGTAAATAAATGCGATGAGGGAAGATGGAGGTTTTGTAGTACCTGAATATTCAGATCTGGTCGCTAAACACGGCTGAAGCCAATAAAATACAAATGAAAATGTTGTAAATATAAATAAGGACATAAATAGGTATATTAAATATTCAAAAATCTATTTGTGGATGCCGGAGGTGGCGGGTTCACATGCCGGGAGGTGGTTGTCAAGATACATAGAACAATAGACGATACAACATGCTCTCGCCTTTATTCTCAGAATTCTGCCACCAAGCTGTCCTTGTTACATTCCATCCTATTTTTCACAAGAATAGTTTACAAGGGACTGTGATTGAATCTAGCCCTTGACATAGGTATGGCATATTACATGACGCGTGATAGGCAGTTAAATATTTAATTTTAATTGTATTTAATTTATTACGTAGGTACCTATATACAAAATTAAAAGGCAGGATATCTATTCAAATTCTTTCTGCACAGATGGCAGATGTCTCCTTACGTGTATGTACTTAAAAATATAAAATAATATATTATAACCGTACAAAAATACCGGCACGCGGCAGAGTTTCGTATCAAACGAAAGATAAGGTGTGGATGATAAGAATGGTATGTAATATTGTGTATTCTTGTATCTTTAATTTAAAAACAGTACACAATAAGAATGGTATGAGCGAGAGGTCAAAGGAAGGTGTGTGTGATGACATTCTTACCCGGAATGGTACTTGGTGTAAGTCCTATTGTAGTGGGCGGAACAGCAGCAGCACAGCATCCACACAACGAGCGCCAGCAGCGCGCCGCAATCAGCCATCGTGCTCGCCATGGCCACACTCGCGAGGACCTCTTCCCCGGGGTCGACTTCCAAGGGTGATTCCCCAAACCGCAACACGCAACACGCTCTCCTTCGCCCTCTCTCCTGCGGGAGAGCGATGTCACGCCACGGAATACGCAAAGCGAGCAGCTTAAACTCCCAAAACGACAAATGGATAAGTCGGTGGCTGCAACAACGCTGCGCCCTAGTGCGCGCTCTGCCAGGAGTGATTTACACGAGAATCCCTTCGATTCGAAAAGCTTTTCTCGCACGAAGAGGAGAATGAACCATCGTATAAATAAGTGTTGTGACGGCGCTGCGAGACGGCGGCAACCGGCGCGATCAGGAATTCTCCGTCGACTGAGCGGCGGCGCGCGGGCCCAGACGGCCGCGGCGGTCGCATTCTTTACTGCCTACCGCCATCCCGCCGTGCTGCTCCTTGCGAACTTCTTTAATTCCCAGTGGTAGGCGACTAACCACCCGAGATCACCGCGGCTAAAGGAATGCATCATCCTTTGAGCGCCTCCCGGGACTCGCCGGTTTGCGGAGCGCCCGCCACGGAGCGGGCGCTTCTCGCGTCCCTGCCGAGCGCTGGAGGGGCATTTACACTGCGTAGGAAGCAACGTCGGTGCGAGCGACCAACCAACTGGGCCGGCCCTGCTTGCAACGACCGGGATCGGGAAAGCGATGCAATATTAATTAATATTTTAAATAATTACTCAACACGTTATCAGAGGCTTGCGGGGCAGCGAGCAGCGGTTCATTACCGGACAAATAGATATCTTGTTTGAAAAACAACTTAACCCAACCTAACCGCAGGAGAGGTAAAAACAAATAATTACCCATGAATAGGTATGCATTTTCCATTATAAAGTTAAAGTTTCGTGAGTGCACATAAAAGTACAAAGGTTTTTATTGGTCTCTAAAATATTACAAAGGTAGCTTTCAAAATTTTATGCACGCCCGACTGCTCGTTTTGATTGTAAAGCAAAATTGCAGGTAAGCGATTATTGGAATTTCCATTAAAGTCACGTTCAGCATCCTCTGGCTCGAGTGTTATAAAGGCCATAATAGGTGAATTCTTTTTTGTTTTTTTCAACAGCCTGAATTTGTTGCATTTTTGCCCGGTAGTATAATCAATCATGTCACGAGGAAGAAAATAACACGTTGCGTCGCGCGTCAGCCTGTTCCATACTTGTGTAACAGTAATATGAAGTGTTGATGAAAATTATAAGAAAAAACCTCAATCATTAAATTGTAGCCCACACAGAGCTACCAAATCTTCAGGTGTTCTTTCAGAAATCAATCTTCAATGTTTTATCGATTATTTTAGTTTTCTGAATGCGTAGAGAACAGAGAAGCTAAATACTGTAAATAATAAATCAATGAAAACGAAATAATAACTTTGAATAAGACCACAGAATTTATTTTATTTTTTATGATTGACCGGTTTCCCTTAGCCTAAGCATCATCGGGGTACAAAATTTAACTAAACAAAAAATACAATGTGGGTGGTTATATACTCGTATACTCATACATACAGAGAGAAAGAGACAGATAACATTAAGTGAGAGAGGCGAAACGTCAACTGAGAACGTGATAAAAGAATAGTGAGATATATTATGAGTTGGGAAATATACCTAATATTGGACTACTGGACAAAATGATTTAATTGATTATTAAGAATATGTATAAAAGTATATATAACCACACACTCTGTATTATTTGTTTACGTTAATTTTGTACCCTGATTATGCTTAGGTTAAGCGAAACCGGTCGGTCATAAAAATAAAATCTGCGGTCTTTTACAAAGTTGTCATTTAATTTTCATTAAATATGTTAAACCACAAAGTGATTGCTTTTTGTGAAAATGTAAAAAAATAACGTTGAAACCAAATTAATTACGAAATTTAACATTCGGAGGATAGGATAACCTAAACATAACCGTTATATTTCCAATGAACAAATATACATAATCACGTTTAGTATAAAATTTTAGCAGTCGGTACACATAATTTTTATTTTGGAAAACATTGGCTAAAATGAGTGTACTAAGAAAAAAATATATTTCAAGGCGCAAAAAATTCTTAAATTTGACTAAAGTAGTAGACCCACTGTAGGACCTGACGGTGGATGTTGTACATCAAAAAATAGTATATATTAAATACGCATGGTTATAAATACATAATTATAAGAAAATAACGACCATGACTAATGATCCTCGCCCAATTACTCAAACAACTCAAAACTTCACACTCTAACAGACATACGAAAGGGTGAATGATCTAAAACAATATACAAGATTATGAATTCTGTACCAAATGATTTCGATTTACTCAATTAGTTTTGAATTTTTTTCTTTCCAACTTCCAAAAATTGCTATTTCGCTCAACCGTCAGTCAAATTATTATAAAAAAATATCGATGGAATGCATCAACTTGGGAAGAATTTGCATCAGAGGAAGTGAATATATTCAATAATTTTTTTTGCATGTTTTAGGAAGTGCATATTGTCTGAACTATAAATATCCTAGACACAATAGCTTTAGATTCTATCAACTTGGTAGTTAATATCCGGTTTCGTTTCAGTTCAGTTTCAGTATAGAGGGAGAACACAAATTAAAATTAAATAAAATAAGAGAACAAACAATAGAATAACATTTAAAATTAAAACAAAGTTATTATGATTTAGTTATTATTTCATTTTCACTAAATATGTCAAACTACAAAGCGATTATTTTCCAGGAAAACATACTATTTTACTTCTTCACATATCGCACTGTCTTTCTGCTTCGTAGTTAAAATGACGAAATATTATTATGTAGGTATCTCTTCATCCATCATATTTATGTTGTCACGGAGTATATTTTATTTTGAATGTATTTTTTTCTGTCATAAATTTTATGTGATAGGACATTTACAGTGAATTGACACAGAGCCGAATTCATTGTTAAAGTTCGTTTGACATTCAGACGTTACATACAAACAAAGCTTTGGCTTTGACCCCTGTTTCCTGCATGACCTTACTTCTGCGCCAATTAATCAGGTCGCGCGGGAGAAGTGAATTTATCTCACTGCATTGATTGCATCGGTGTACACAAAATAGACTCACTGGAATCAACTAAATAGATGGGTATTTTAGATTTTTTTTGTTGTTGTTTTTTTCAAATTTTTAAATTTTTTTTATTGTTTTAAAGTTTATTTTGTAGAACTCCATTTTAGGTAGAGAAACTTCCCATGTTAATAGACATCAACAATAATAACAATTTATCAGAAAAACTTAATGGGGACATTGGTAGTTAAAAATAATAATAATATTAAATATTATATAAATAATCCGTCTGTATGTGGCTTCTCCACAGTTTGATAACGCCCTAAGAAAGCGAAACAGCTGTCACTGGTAAAAACAATTACCTGGCAGAACTTTTGACTAAAAAATGTTTTTTAAAATTTGAAATAATAATATTTGGAAGGAACAAAGGTGAATCTGATTCTTGAACAGAAACCTATGTCAAAATAATAATAAAGGGAAGAAGTTTGGTATTGAAGTTAGCAAATCATTTCACAATCGAAGCTATTGGCGTAAGGGCAAGAAAACAAAACTAATGCCATTTAAAGCAATGTAATGTTGGCTTTAACCGTGTTGAGTGACCAAATCTGAATAGTCAAGTACTTCTCAACCTTTCTATTAGACATCTTCCCTTCCCTACTCCCTTAAGCCTCGCAACATACCCCAATTGGAAATGCTATATTTCCAATGGGCTTCAGGCAATTGAACCTTTTGTGCGGAATTCAGATTTGAAAAACGTTTCTATTTCGAATAGAACTCTCTCACAAGGGCGACACTGAAAGTATCTGCCACTCTAATTTTCTATAATGTTCTTGTATTAGAGCATCTATTGTATCTCTTAATTTGATGTTTGATCTAAAAAAAATATTAGTACATTTTGCACTTTTGATATATTACCATGTAATTTGTATTAAATGAAAATGAAATAATAACTTAGTATAAGACCACAGTTTAAATTTAAAAAATGATAACAGACCGGTTTCGCATTGCCTAAGGGTGATAAAAGAAAAATGAGAAATTTTATGAGTTTACTGGAAATATACCTAATATTGGACTACTGGACAAATTTAATTGATTATTAAGAATATGACTATTAATTTTAATGTTTTTTTATTTTATTTCTAGTGCTTCTAAATTATTTAATCTGTTTCCATGGCCATTTTCATGGAGAATATGAGCACGGGTGCTTTATTGAAGGTATGCTCTTTAAAAAGTAATTATTTCATTTTCCTTAAATATGTCAAAACACAAAGTGATTGCTTTCTACGAAAATATAATATGTATAGATTTATTTATCTTCTCTGACATCCTGCTTCCTAAATGGAAAAGGACTGAAATGAAAAATACAAATTTGATGCACATCACGTTTCGCTAATTCTATGAAACCAATTTATTAGTTTGTTTTGCAAATGATTTTGTCTCAGTGAACAGAGTGAATATTAATACCTCTTACCCTTGCTATGTATTAACAAACCTTTATCACAATTTTATCTTTTTTTAATCTTTAAATGCTTTGATTATTTTTAAATAGGTCCACCTATAATTTTGTTTGTTCTTTGTGCTAATTTTCTTTGTCTCATAATCATCTATACAGTTATTTAAAGAAGTATTCAAGCAACCGCAACCGTTTATTTTTAGGTTTGATAATAGAGTCCTTATGGTGATCGAACATAGGTCTAAGGAAAGGTACTAGACTAAAAATGTGGAAACATGGGAGCAACGGCGACTCTTCGCCAATCAACCCCCATAACCAGCAGCGTGAGAGCCAGTCGACTAGCACGAGTTGGTCATGTTTACCAAGCTGAGGAGTACAGAGCCATTAAGACGGTGTATGAGTATAAGCCAAGCCATCTGGCACTCGCAGCAGGGCAGTTAGGCGTTTTATGGACGTGTTGGTCGACGAAAGGATTGCTGGGAGCAAAAAGGAATGGACCGTCAGAAATGGAATAGTACCATCAAGGAGGTTAAAGCCTGATTCACACCAACGTCCGGTTCCGCTCAGTGCCGATATTTTTCCGCAAGAAAACTTATTGATATGGTATGAATATCAATCAAGGAGTATGTGCCAAGACAAATTTGTGTGGCAGTATATCCTTCTGCCCACCCTTGTGATATTTAAAAAAAATATTGTAAAACCATGTATGACCGTATTACAAATGTGGATATCCGGAAAGAATGCAAGGCTGATGTGAGCGTAATGGATAGGATTAAGAAAGGGACGCTTAGATGGTTTGGGCACGTAGAGCGAATGAACGAAGAAAGGAGTGTGAAAAGAATATATGATGCGAAAGTGAATGGAAGAAGAAGTCGAGGACGCCTGAGAAAGACATGGCACGATCAAGTAAACCAAATACTTGAATCGGGTCGTGTGAAGAGTCAGAATAACAGAAGAGTATGTATGAGACGATGTATGAATGTAAATGAAGCAAGAAGTGTGTGCCAAGACAGAGTTGTATGGCGGTCTCGTCCTTCTGCCTACCCCTTGCGGGGAAACGGCGTGATGGTTAGTTAGTTAGTTGTTTTTTTTTATTTAGTTAAATATTTGAAGTGTAAAATATACAACGCAGATTTTTTAAATTTTTTTTATCACTAAATAATATTTTCAATAATTAATAATTAATAAAAATATTATTTAGTGATAAAAAAATGGTTTTTGATAAAAAATCTGCGATGTTAGTATTTTTACACTTCAAAATAATTATTAAACTAAATAAGTAGTTAAATATCACAAGGGTGGGTAGAAGGATATACTGCCACACAAATTTGTCTTGGCACATACTCCTTGATTGATATTCATACCATATCAATAAGTTTTCTTGCGGAACAATATCGGCACTGAGCGGAACCGGACGTTGGTGTGAATCAGGCTTGAAGCTCTACCAGAACTAAATGACCGTCGGAAGTATGTAAAGTAAAGTAACATGATGTATTTTTGAATAATTGTGGCAAGCCTGTGTCACTACCTAGACACACAAAGCAGAGGAGAGAAAGGAGAAAAGGGAAGGTTAAAAATAACCTGGCTATTCAGACCCCGTTACTAAACATGAAAAACTTTTTTAAATATTTAGATAATATGAATAACACAAATATGAAACAGAAAAAGCCAGAAAATAAAAAAAGACAATGGTCACAACCGAGACTCGAACTCAGATCCTCTACCTTATTCGGGAGTAACGCTTCAACCAATTCAGCTATTGGGACCTTATTAGAAACCGACATTTTAATTGATCTCATACTTTTATTGAAGATTATTGATATTATTTTTTACAATTTTTTCTCGAATTTCAAAAAACTTTTTGTTGTTGTGGAAATCGAGTATCGGAATTGAAATCAATATAAAGTTTGTTTGATTAGTGTTTTCGGGTACGCTATTAGTATATGGTTACTTAACAGATTCGACAAAACATTTGAATAATATTTTTAAATGCTTAAGTAAAAATTGACCTAAGTTCATAATACCAAGTACAAAAGAATTATTATATATACTTTTGGGAAGATGTTTGACAATTTTTTTGATTTTGTAGAAAATAAAAACATCATTGCAGGGTTATTTTTCGGATAGTCATAATGATAATATTCAGATAATATATAATACGGCGTATTTTTTGTAAAAAAATACCCAAAGAGTGATGTATAGTTATAATATGTTATCGTTTGCCACGTGGAGAGGTAAAAAAATGCCCAAATATTGATATAATGTTAACGCTAAAAGTGTAAAGTAAAGAAATAAAAGCAACTTCGTAAGAATGATACGATAATAAGAATATGTTATTTATAAGCCCTAGTTAGTTAGAGGATTACAAAATAATCCATAAAATCAAAAAAAGGAATAAATTATTGTTATTCAATGCCACGAGAAAAGAAATTTGTTTATGAAAACAAAATTGTATTCAAAATACTATATCATACAGAGTTGTAAAAGAAAAAGCAAGTTTGGAAGGATGATTTGAGGATAGTAATATGCTATTCACCGCCACGAGGAGAGTTAATTGTTTTCTGTGGCCAGCGCCGGATCCACTATACGAGTACGTTAAAAATATGCAAAAAATATTCTCTAAACCAAATAGCCGTGCTTTCTTTCCGACGATCGGAATGCACACTTAGAGATGGTACATAATTCTGTCTCGCTGACATTGTACCAGTTAATATGGGGTCATTTGATTTTGAAACTCGTATAAAGAAAAATCTTTTTTGGGTTTATTTTTAGATCATAAGATATCTCGATAAAAAAAAAAAAATATCACAAATGAAAACCTATGTTTCCGCAGGCGGGTTTATTCTAAAGTTATCGGTAACTGGTTCATAAAGTATTTTATATATCTTTTATTTATCTTCTTTTATATTTTCTTCTATATTTTCTTTTATTTTTAATTTTAATTTTAATTGTTTTATCATGTAATTCGAAAAATGTCCTTCACATCACAGGTGATCTCCTAGCGTGGAGGACAATGTATATAAAATTTTGTAAACAAACATGAAGTTAAGTAAAAAAAAAAAGTAGTTCCTGATAGTGACAGCCCATTTCATATATTAACTATATGTACATAACTGTTCTGTTTTGCCAATTTTATCGTTTAATGTTATATGAAAATGAACTATATGGAAAGCTCCCCAACAGCTCATTCTCGTATGAATTCGTGAAATGAAACGTGAGTGCAACTTTTAATTTACCTCTTTCGGGGATTTCTTTCGTTTTATATTATTGTTTGGGTTTTCGGTTTATTGCGAACTTGATGATTTACCATTTAACATTCTTTACCATTGTGTGTCTTTACGTGGGGGCGTTATTGATTGAACTGGCCCTGTCTGAGGCACGTTGAATAACGCGAACGAGGTCCTGCAACCACAATGGCGCACACACAATACTGCATGCCACAAACGTGAGAGAAATAAGCTGCTCCTCGGGGATTGACTACTTGAATAGGTGGCTGCCGCATATTTACCACCTATAAATAATGCATGCTGGGTTTTTATTGGTACACGTGAGCGGGCCACGAACATAACCGGTAAACCATAAAGAAAAACGGTCATAATTTTTGCTAACACCCTGACTTATCAAATTGTGGGTAGTTGACGCATAATATTTTATTATAATGAAATATAATATTGTTTAAGTGTACGTTAATTCTGGTTCCTAATTACCTGGACCCACAACGCAGATTTGGGATATGAAATGTTTTAGAAAAATTAGAGAAATGTTTCAATATTGTATTTCAAGTGACTAACGCCCAATATTTCGAACTTTGTCCGAGCCAGTGAGACTATGGAATCCCGAATTCGGGTTATGTTGCGAGCTTGAAATAAGAGAGGAGAGGTAGGAGATGGGGAAGATGACGGTTGGGTAGTTGAAGAAGGTAAATTGGACATTGGTTCGAACTTTTTTACCATTTTTTTTAATTTACCTGCTATACTCTTCGGATTGCAGGTACTTTTTGCTGTGGTCTAAAAGTGAGTAATAAGATGTCTTTCGGCTGTCCCCCTTTCAACAAAAAACCTCTTTTCTATCAAGAATTATCACAATTTACCTCCTCGCCATTCAAAATTCCATATCTTTGTCTGAACTACACTCTAATTTCCTAAAATATTTTGAAACATATCCATTTGAATATGTAATATTAAAGTGTGAAGTCAACTTCCCTCTCTTCGTTAATTGAATGTTTTTGATTTTTTTTTGGGAAGTAGGTACCAAGCTAAACTAAGAACGGAGCAAGCCATCATTCCGTAACTGAATTGTCTTTCTATAACACATTATATTTTATTTTGAAAAACCTGTAATACGATGCGTTTTGCCAAGTTATTATATTAATATTTGCTTTATTCAAAAGCATTGTTTCGAGGTACGAGTAAAATATCTTATCACATGCTGATGTATAAGTTGCCTTAGAAAGATTGTGGCACATGTTTATGTATTTATTTACACTCATAATTCATTACCATAACATTCCCACCATGCGGAAAACGTAACATTATTTGTGCGTTTTTATTTCGTTAGGAAACTGGGTTGGTTGGAAGAAGTTGCATATGTTCACACTGCTATTTATGAAGAGTTAATGTAAATATATATTTTTTGATTTGATTTTTTAAAGTGAATAGATAATAAATGATATATAGTGAACACATAAGTTGGGAATCGTTGTGAGGTAGTGATAGGCTGATGGTAGTGGGGAGGAGAAGAGGATAAGAAATAAGAAGGTTGAGAAGTACATGGCTATTCAGATCTGGTCACCAAACACGGCTAAACCCATTACAGACAACATTTCAATTCTGAATGGTGGTATTTCACCAGGGTGATACATAGAATATCTACCACAAATATGTTATTTTAATACCATAGTTTAGTTTAATTGAATATGTGTATAATTTTTTTGATGGATATTTGTGTATAGAAAATGTGTTTTAATTGATTGCTGAAGAAAATGTAATTATCAAAATAAGAAAAAATAAATAAGAAAAAAATTCCAACTATCCCTTTGTTGCCTAAGAATCAAACTGAACAATGCTGGTGTTTACATGGGGTAAGGGTGAACATCTGGTAGGACAAAGAAGGCGTCACCTATTAAAAATTACTACAGCGGAATGTATCCATCACCCCTGAACTTCATTGCAAACAACACATTACGTGGCTATTAACATATTTTCATCTTTCTCGCTCTTTGTCCAATAATCTTCTTTAATAACCATGCTGATCTTCAAATTTACTGGCTTTCGCCTTTTCACCTCCAAACTACCGAATTGCTCCATTCGAAAAACTGCCAGAACGTTGGGAGTTAATCGTAAGCAAAGGCGGAGATATTTTATTTATTTTAATAATAACGGACCATTGTCCAATTTAAAAAAATACATAACACGAAATAAGAAAAAGAGCAACAAAGAAAGAACAGCACATACATAATATTTGAAGCAATGACAAAAATATACATTTGAAAGAACATTCAAGTCAAAGCCTGAACAAGGTTTTGGTAGAGTCGTAAAGAATGACCAAAATCATTTAGACAGTACCAAAAATTTCAAGAAAATGGCTTGAGTTATCAAGTTTCGACATTCTGAAGTCAGTGGAGAATGATACCCATAATTAGTAGAGCGAGGAACAGCAATTCATTGTTTCTAAGTGTACGGCAAGAAATGTTGAACTGGACATATACATTAAATATTCATAATAATAAAACGATACGAATTTGTGCATCAAACAAAAATAGGTTAAATATCTTTAAAGAATCTTGATAATTTTCAAGTACAAACGGATCCTTCAAAAGCAATTTTACAACCTTGCATTATTTTCATAAAAAAAATGAAGTATCCAGTAAGAAATCATGTCCACTATATCATTCACTCGACCGTGAAATTACAATTTGAGTTGCCTCTTTGTGTACTGAGTAAACCGTCCAATGCATAGCTCTTCAAGGATGCTTATGCGAAAAGGATTTTGCTTGGATAAGCGGATTATTTGGATTCTGTTGTCATGCTGTGTCCGCTGTGGTCCATCTCGACATCCCCGGACTGACTTGATAATTGTTTTTTGTTGTTTTGCTCTTGTTATCAAGCTGTACTACGTTTCAAAAGATAATTTTATATTGAACGCAGACCACCATAATACGGGCATATATCTGTGTGCGAAAAGAAAGGGGGGGATGAGTCAATAACATCGAGTTTTGAGTTAAGTATGCAGAGTTGTTCCTTAAATACATATCTACCAAGTAAAAAATAGACGAGTCAGAAAATAAAATTACGTGGTATTATTTTTTGAAAAAGGGCATGTGACAAATGACATATTTCCATACAAAAAACGAAAAATTAAATTCCTCAATTTATTTGGACTGTCCTGAACATCTGCGTTTATTGACTCATCCCTCTTTTCCTTTAGCACACATATATTATATGCCTAGATTGTAGGGACGTAATATTTAATATAAAAAATATTCTAACCTATTAATCATTTTATAAAATATTGAAATGAAATAAAAATATAGTATTGGTTTAATATTCTTCGTTCGTTCATTCCTTATGATAAAATTCGAAGTAACGAGAGTAATATCGTCACCGAAAAGGTAAAAGCGCTGAGGCGCCATTTTGGGAAGTTTACACCAAAGCACTTTAAAGTTTTTTGTTTGTTTTACAATAGAATTCACAAGTCTTTAGTACCTGATTGAATTTTGAAAAAAAAGAAGCGACAAAAAGCTAAAAAAGTCTCAAACTTATGTCGCTTGAGTCAAGCTTTCGAGGGCCACAAAAGTGGTTTGAATCAAACGAGAATCAGAGCATTCAATTTAGAAAAAAAGAAATGATTAAAACTGCATATTTAACTCATTTTTGACCAAAGTGTCGATTAAGCCCTTTTGACTTTACAGTGATGATATAATTATATATATTGCTGATTTTTCAAATAATGCGTTCACATAAATTAATAAAATAAGTAAGTACTTAAGCAGATACCTACCATTTATATTACCTTTGAGTCACTTTACTGAAGTAAATTTCAGCATGCGCGGAGATTATATTGTATAAAATCAGAGCGCGACTGCATGTTCAGATAAGCGTTTTATGGAATATAACTGGTTGATCTTTAAACATGCAAAGACGAGGTAGTTGAGTAGCAATTTAGGAGCCAAAAATGTATCGAGCCTGTTTTCTTGAGACATTTAACCCATAATAACAATGGCCATGTAAGGAGATGCAATGGAAGGCGGGTTTATCGACGTGATCTTATTTTGAACCCACTAAATACCAATCAAACCAAAAACCGCTCAGCCACTTTATTCAAAATGTTTTATGGAATGTTTATGTGAAGAGTGTTTGCCCTCATTAAATTCTGCCTTTAACGATTTCGTTAATTTTGACATAAGTGACACCAATTATACGTATCGCAGCGTGTGTTGAATCGAACACAGTATTCACAGATGCATCGCTTGCATACAAGAATTTCAATTCTCATTTTTCGACAAAAGATAATAAAATATAATAGATAAAAAAACCCGCTTTTAAAGAAAAAAACTTTTCCGCTGATATGTGATTCTCGCGAGAGCCTTGAGCTACAGATTTTAACAATTATCTTTACACGCGGTCAAATGAGAAACCAACGAACGAACAGATTGTTTTTTATATATTCGTAAAAAGCATTAACTTTGTGGCTTGTTATATTTATAAATAGAACAAATATACTTTGTTTTTAAAAGAAGTGGTTAAAAACAAAGTATATATGTTCTATTTATAGATTGTTTTTTGTTTAATCTTAAAAATCTAAACTAGCAGCGCCGTCGACTGCAAAAGTAAGTATGTCGATCTGTAATTGCATTTAAGAAGTTGCAATAAACAATCGTTTTACTCAGATTTTCATTAGTTTGCGTGAATCATCGTTGAGAATTAAAATTAATAAGGCTAGTCATTTTCTATATTTGCAAAGATTTCAATAGTCATAATCATTTTCCAGAACAATGCGTAATGCCAACATTAATTAGCGTAATGATGAGCATTATGAAGCGTTTGCGTAATCACGTATGATACATCATTAAATTGAAAAAATGTATGTTTGACGCATCATTACGGAGCTTTGTATCTGCCAGTCGTATTAGCAAGACTGGTTTTCTGGTTGATACATCGCCCGCAGATCTGCACCGAGATCTGGCGGAAACAGCCCGGGCGTACACACATGTCACTGCGCTATCGCGAGGACGAGCCGCCACATTTTACGGTCTCGGCGTTCGAACGTCGAGCCCTCTGGGTCCATTCCTCTTGTCGTAATACACGCTCGTCGGTCAACGTTCAGCTTAATCTACGTTTTGGTGGAAACAATTTTTTATGTAGTGAATACAAAACAAGAGTCCCAACTGCGTCCAACCGTCTGGAGCCAGTGAGAATATGGCATCCACAATCGGGGTATGTTGCAAAGCTGAAGGTAGTGGAAAGGGGAAGGAGATGGGAAAGAGAAAAGTTGAGAAGTACTTATCTATTCAGAGCTGGTCATTCACAAACAGCTAAAGCCATTTCAATCAAGCAACGTTTCGATTCTGAATGGTGGTCTTTCATCAAGGCGATACTTAGAGTATCTACCACTCTGAAACGTGCAACAAATATACTTTATGTTATTTTAGTGAATTAAATGTGTTATGGCACATAATAATTAAATAAAAGTTATTTGCGCACGCGGGGTTTGAACCCGCGACCTTTGATCCGTAGTCGAGCGTCTTTCTGCTCGATCACGAAGGCCGCCGATAACTCTCAAATATTTATTTTAGTTAAAGCGTCTAATATCACTCAATTTTTTTACCGACCTCTAAATGTTGAATGACTTTAAGTCGTCAGGTTGCAGAGTCGATTTTCAGGAGACTAAAATATTGTACACAACAAGGGGATAACGTAGACGCTCCAGGAATCAATGGCATTACCGAGTGAATCAAGTACTTGTGGCAAGTCTGATTATGTCAAAGGTCCGCATTACAGAAAGAGGTCCAATTACAAAAAAAATAAATACATAACACGAAATGGGAAAAAAGAGCAACAGAGAAAGAACAGCATATACATAATATTAAATGAAGCAATGCCAAAAACAGGACAAAATATACATTAGAAAGAACATTCAAATCAAAGCTAAAGGAAATTCAAAGTTTTGGTAGAGTCGTAAAGAATGACAAAAATCATTTAGACCGGTACCAAAAATTTCAAGACCAAGGCTTGAGTTAACAAGTCTCGACATTCTGCACAGTGGAGAATGATACCCATAATTAGTAGAGTGATGATTGAGGAACAGCAATTCAAGACAAGGAATGTTGAACTGGATGAGTTGCAACAAAGAAGGTAAGTCAATTATACAATTAATCAAATGAAAATGCAAATTGAATTAAAATCTTTCCTACGCTTTTCAAAAAAATAAATGTTTAATGTTTGTTCAATTTCATCATATGAATAATCACCTCCTTCTCGCCTTAATCTCAATGCAATTCCGCGTAAGAAGCGATGTTGTACGGATTCAATATGATGAATATGAAGGGTATAGAAAAGGGACCAAATGACACTGGCATATTCTAGATGAGGGCGAACTAATGAGCAGTAAAGAGTTTTTAGAATGAGATGAATAAGATAATAATAATAATAGAGAGTGGTAGATACTCTAAGTATCGCCCTTGTGAAAGACCACCATTCAGAATCGAAAAGTTGCTTGAAGTGGCTTTGGCGGTGTTTGATGATCAGATCTGAATAGCCAGGTACATCCCAACCTTCCTCTTCCCAATCTCCTTCCCCTCCCCACTACCTTCAGCCTCACAACATACCCTATTTGGGGATGCCATAGTCTCACTGGCTCTAGACGGTTGGGAGCAGTTGAGACTCTTGTGCGGTATTCGTATAAAAAATAAAAAATAAAAATGAAGCAAGGAGTGCATGCCAATCAGAGTTATGTGGCGTTTCACCTTCTGCATAAGGCTGTGGCGATATGCAGTGATGGTTATTTGGTTTCTCGGAATAATTTTCTCCAAAATTAATTTATTGAAAAATGCTTGTACATTTGAATATATTCCTATGCAATGAATTGGCTAGGCAAGGCGAATTCTGTTTATGGAACCGCTCCACGTTCTTAAGTACGCAAACCCGACATGTGAATGCATAAGTTAATTTCTGCGATTTATAAATTTGCATCCATTTGGATTGATATTGTTGTTATTATATTCCCCAGTAAAGTAATGCCAACCGTTCGTGTTCGGTGTTGCCACAATTAATAACAATCAAATAGCACATAATGCGATCGTCTCACACAACTTGCAATAAAAAAATGAGCGATCGCATTATCGGCGGCGTAAATAAGGTCGTATTTCGTCAGCATTATTTGACTGAAAGTGGTGGGGTGTCCCTTAATCATCATTAAATATCGATCGGCCGTCAGAATTATCATTCGCGGGTGCGATTTGTTCATTAGGCTTCAATTACACGCTTTACGCTTTATCGGGGCTATATCCTCCAGAGTCTGCTCGCGCCAATTTTCGATGCGATGGGTATGAAGGAGAGGGAAGGAAAATATTAAAGTTTTTGTTTTAAATTGCTTGCTTCAGACAAATAACGATTTCAAAGTGAAAACTATACTAGAGTTAAATATAAATATTCTCATGCACAAAATTAAACGTATGTGGTGCAAAACCATTATAGAGTAAGGTAAGGTAATGTGGCAGTATTTTGAGTAAGTGAAAAAAAGTCCCCTTTAAAATAAAATAAATTATCCTTTTCAAGGAATGCCATAAGGATTATAATGTTGACAATGTATGAAGAGAAGAATTAAAAAAAAGTTATTTATTTAAATGTAATATTAAACTTATTGATGTATCGTAAATTGATAGATAATTTGGTAATAGGGTATTTAATTAAATGATTTTAATAATACCATTTTTTAAACTTAATTCCACTATTTTTTACTGTCTGTCTGAAGACAGACCAATCTGAAGATACCCGTCATAAGGTGAAACCAGTCAGGTCTTAAATAAAAAATAGTGGAATAAAAAATAAAAAAATGGTATTATTAAAATCATTAAAATGGAGTTCCACTACGAATTAACAGTTTCAAAGTGGAATTATTTAATTGGAAGTATTTAATTTGGCAATAGGGATAGGTAATTAGGCACTTTGATCAAGTATGCAAATACTTAAAATATTATTTCGATTATTACTACTATTCATCACTATTCACTGCACTTTTCACACATGAACATTTCTTGTTCTCTGGACTCGTCTTGGCGGCGTACATGGTAAGGAACATAGCCAAACGAACACTGAATCCACGATGCACCACTTTCCTTTCTGTCATCATTCGAATGTGTTCTGCCGCATAATCAGTCCTCATCATTAATGATTGCAGAAGGTTGTTTTTTAAGTCCTGAAGAGCTGCTCGATTTTCTGGAACATCAGAACTTAGGTCCACTTTTTCTAATAGTAGAGTAAGACTCTTGGCGAATGTTTTTTTTTTCATTTGACGAGGAGTTGCAGATTTTGAAGTGTTTAGTGTTCTGAGTAGGTTTCCGATATTTTCAGCTTGATCTAAACTATGCATAGCTTTAATATAACTAATCGTTATTTATGTATGTATTGAAGGAGTCAAGGCTTCAGAAGAAACAGCGTCATCATTGGTAACTTGATAAAGTAATCCTTTATCATGACTGGATTGGCCATTAAAGCCTTATACGTTGACAGGTTCTCCGGTACCCGTAAAGTTAATCCATTTCATTCTTTGTACTTCATCAACCACCATTTGCTAGCCGATTTCTTTTAACCATATAAAAGGTGTTGTCTATTAAAAGACTGCTAAGTCATAACCAAGCTTTCTCATCTACAAGCCAAAACCTAGCTGCTGCATTTCTATTGTGTAACTAAAAATATATTGCTCGACCTCAATTGGTAAGGCAAATAGTCTGTCCAGTTTTGGTATAGTTAGTTATTTGTTAGGAAAGTTAGACAATTAATATATTTTTAGCGTATTGTAGTATTGTAATACCTATCTCTTTAGATGTTTAGTAAATCGTCATATTCTGTTCTTTGGTAATTTTTAGAGCAGTAATTAAATCTGTCCTATCATAATTCTCAAACTCTTTTTTGTCTTCAATCGTTTGACTCTCGCATTATTCTACGGTTTGCACTCTTATTAGCCATTGTATAAGAGAAGTTATGCTGAAAAAAAAAACTACGTAATTTAAAAAAGATACTCGTAGGTAATTTGGCAATAGCCTTATTTAATTTAATTATGAAGAAATATCATTATAAATGTCGTAAAACATGTAACAGTATTTTTAAATATGTTAAAAATTTTAAGAATTCGATAAAATTTATAATTCAAAATTTCTTAAAACGGTCACATAAAATTTTGAGGTTAAAAAGTTAATATTTTCAAAATATAAGCTAAGCAATCACAGCCAAACCCCTTAATATTACATTCATAATAATTGCATATCTAAAAACTGCTGCCATTTTTTAATCACATTAATATAAGTTGATCCTAGTTGTAAAAGTAATGACGTCATAGTAAATTAAATAAAACAGGTCTCCCTGAAACCATGTTTTATCACGACTTACGCTTCACAGTTTTGTACCAGTGAAAACGCGTATGATAATCGTCATTTGAAGCGTATATAGCGATAGGTTATTCAAATGTATTTTTTTTAACTACTCCCAAATTACCAATACTGTCAAATTACCTTACCGTACCCTAGCAAAGAAAATGTTTTTTTTTTGTAAATTACCGGAAGAAACCAGAAGCATTAATGATAAAATACAAATATTGATTACCGTCAAGAAACATTTCAAAGAAATTCTTCAGAAAAACTTATCCAATATTATTCCAATTGGAAATATGTTTGTATTTTTTTTTTACATCATAGCGATGTATTACTTACTCTAAATAGTATGTTATTATAAATACCTCATTAAGTACTGTGTATAATTTTATTTTATATAAACTGCAACTTACTTACTACTCTGCTGACTCCCTGGTCATTGCTAACATGAATAATCAAAGGATCCTTGGTTTTTGTCTTCGTGCGTCCTCTCGTCATCTGTTAATTCTTATGAGATAAGTATTTGAATTGATGTGACATTGGTTAACATTGGTTTTAAATTGCAACCAAGGCCACAGGTAATCTACGGAGTAAATTGGGGCAGGAGATTATATTAACACTTAGGTGTAGGAATCGGAATATATTTTGACCAAATCAATAAAAGAGTGACCAAGGAGAGTAGCACGCTAAAATTCGGTTGAAACAGGTCTAGAGTCACGTACGCTTTTGTGATGTTTTCAATGAAAAAAAAAGGATTAAAATTCACATGGTCAACGAATATAATGTAAAGCTATTAAATAAAGACTTACTGAGTATGTTGACTCATATACATATGACTGTATGGATATTAGCAGTGCTTATCACTTCATAATTATTCCGTTAATTTAAAGATTTCATCTCGAACAAAGGAGGTAGACATCTTAGAGAGAAAAGTAAAAAATAAAATATTGCCTAAATTAAATAGTGTATGATAAATACAAATTTCAATATAATTCTAATTTTTTAAATTAATTTAAAAAAATGCTTGGTAAAACTATTCTATTAATTTGATTCTCCTGATCATTCCGCGCTATTCATATCCACTCCTCTCACTGAATAGGTAAACCGTTAGAAGTGTGTTGTGGGCGCATGATAGGAAATGAGGTCAATTTATTCTTACTACGGGTGAAATAGATAAAACATTTTCAAATATCTAAATACTTTCTTGGACAAACAGTTAATTTAATTGGCCTGTCTAGTGCCCGGTAGTCGAAAGGTCTTATGTAAATGATCAGTTTTCTTTTATATCGGTATAGACCACACTTCTACTGATTTTCTGTTCAGTGAATGTGCTCTATTATCTTCGGAAAACCTATTAACTCTCTGATGTGAGGGGCTTAGAAGCAAAGGCGTCAATTTACAAAAAAACAGTTTTGTAGTATTGTCAACTTTTGAATCATTATTATAAAGAAACATAGAATTTTGTGACAATTTGAAACAATAACCTCTAAATGTATAAAGATTTTCGTGAATAAAAAGTGTATAAAACGCTTTATCAGCTTTTCAAGAAATAATTTAGGATGAAAAAGATTGGTGCCTTTGCTTCTACTCGTATATCCCTCGTATTTCAGCGACGACTTATTTTCATCCATTTCTTCTTGCACCATAATATCTACTCTGATTTTTTAATCGAAAATTCATTTTCCCAAAACCCCAACAGTATTATCACGGCCTCCGTGGTCGAGTGGTAAGACGCTCGACTACAAATTCAAATGTCGCGGGTGCAAACCCAGGGTGCGCAAATAACTTTTATTTGATCAATATGTGTCATTGCACATTTAATTCATACAAAATAATATAAAGTATATTTGCGGTAAGTTCCAGAGTGGTAGATACTCTAAGTATCGCCCTGGTGAAAGACCACCATTCAGAATCGAAACGATGCTTAAAAATGGCTTTACCCGTGTTTGGTGATTATCCAGCTCGGAATAGCTAAGTACTTCTCAACTTTTCTCTTTCCCATCTCCTTCGCTTCTCCACTGCCTCACAGCATATCCCAATTGGGGATGCCATAATCTCACAGGTTCTAGGCGATTGAGAGCAGTTTGGACACTTGTGCTGTATTAACTATAATGAAAAAAAGCTAGTTAACACATCGGTGAAAATAGGTTTTATCGAATAAATTGAAACCATTTTGTAATTTTAATCAATGATCAGAAATTAATCCGAATGCAAACATACAAATACAGAATGATCATTGTTTATTTTGAGACACCTAAAGAAATAGTGTTTCAGTTAAAATGTTACCAACGTTTATATATAACTACCAAATTTTATATTTTCAATAAATCAACAGCATATTATATCTTATCCGCTAAAACAAAATGTTATTATTTTTATTATTACATATACGTCGCCGGAAAGGCAAAAGGGCTGAAGCGCCGTTTTGGGAAGTTTACACCAGAGCACTTTAATTATTTTTTGTTTTACAATAAAATTCATAAGTCTTCAGTACCTGGTTGGTTTTGAAAAATAAGTTAACTCAATGCTCTCACTGAGTTACCTGAAGCGACAAAAAGTTTAAAAAAATCCAAACTTGTGTTGCTTAATTCAAGCCTTCTCCTAAATGGTTAATATATTTTAGATGGCTTAAGGGCCACAAAGGTCTTCGAAATCAAACGAGAGTCAAAGCATTCGATGCAGAAAAAAGATCTGATCAAAACTGCACATTTAACTTATTTTTGACCAAAGTGTCGCTCAAGCCCTTTTGCCTTTCCATCGACGATATGTATTCGTCGTAATATGCACAATCAAGATTCGTAATATTGTCCGTGTGCAGTAAGGGCCACACGTATCTCAAGGGTTCTCACTTTGATTGATTGTACTCCGACGCCGGGTCGCGCCAGGCCTAATGAGTCCCACCGTGTAAATATGTATATAAGTAGAGACCCTCGAAGTGAAGGCAGAGTAAAGTCTCACATGGTGTCCACCGCAGGTAGTCCGGAGGAGCGCGAATCTCAACTATATACCATTCGAAATGAAGGAGGTTTACGAAAGAAATAGCATATAACATATTCAGGGTTAGTAATTAGTGCGCCCCACTGTTGAATTTGACAGACACCTCTGATCTGGAGCCCCTAAATACCTGAAAAAACCTTTTTACTCTGTGCAAAAACCTGCGGTCCGTTCGATAGATTCTATTATATTATAACAGATGGATTGCAATCTTTGGAGCACAGACGTCGGGTGGGAGTTCTGTCTTTGCTCTACCGGTATTTCAATGGAATATGCTCCGAGGAACCTTCGTCATTGATCGCTTCGGCGCCGGCGCTTAGTCGGGAAACTCGCCAAACGCGCGCCCAACATTTCTGTGTGCGCAAGGTAGAACGGAATGAGTAAAAAAAATCAAGTTTGAGTTAAGTATGCAGAATTTTTCTTTAGATACATATCTATTAAGGAAAAACGAGATGTCTCAGAAAATAAAATAATGTGGCATTATTTTTTGAAAAAGGACATGTGACATATTTATGACATGATTATATACAAAAAACGAAATTCACAAATTTTATTTTGGCTCTCCTGAACATCCAGCGTTTAGTGAGTCATTCCGTTCTTCCTTGCGCACACAGATTTGCACACACAAAAAAACTTCGGTTTCATTTTGGGGAAAGTTTCCCCTTTGTTTTTCCCCCAACAGGGGCCTTTGGCTGGGTTTTTTGAACCGATTGGACAGGGCCCCC